>CM072517.1:7875169-7887669 GCA_036898135.1 Oncomelania hupensis
AAGTATGATCCCTACAAGATGCTGGATAGAAATGGCAACGTTCTTTAGCGGAAGCAAGTGACTACTGGCGAGAAGAATCAAGGGAGACAAAAAGTGTAGGATGTAGTTGCCTCGCCTGAAGAAATGGGATTGGAGTTAAATGCCAGCATCTAGGAAATATAATCCTCATCAAATATTGATACTCTCTTCGGGGGAATAAGGGAAGGATAAGATGGAGCTATCAAGAGTTCTTCGAAAGTGCTGCGAATCAAAGTAAAGACGCTGTCAGCCTTACCTGTTAATGTCATCCCATTGGGCACCCTTTGTATTCTTCACCACAAAATGTGCACCACACAGCAACATCTGCTCTTGCATGACAAAGAAATCATCCAGGAGACATTAAAGCAGTCATTGTCATGATTGCTTTCACCAAACAGCTTGGCTGCGCATCATTTACAATCTTTCAGTTTTGCGCTATATTAAAATATTAATTGAGCACACAGGCGCTTGCCATCAGGATGTAAAGAGCCTCGCATCCCTCTATTCAACCAGTCTTTCTCTCTGTAGTACATTATTTATATATTATTTATAGTATTTATCAGTACAACTTATGTTAATCTGATGAATAAAACTTGATGCAACAACAACTCTCTGTAGCCTACTATTTTATCACAGAGAACGACGCTACTACTACTACTACTACTACTACTACTACTACTACTACTACTACTACTACTACTACTACTACTACTACTACTACTACTACTACTACTACTACTACCACTACTGCTACAACAACAACAACAACAAGAACAACTACTACTACTTCGAACTCTAAGCGCGGCGATCTCTAAAGATCAGTAACACAGAAGGCGAAAGAGATTGTAAAATTTGTTTTAGATTGGACTGAATCCAATACCATTAATGCAAGGAGGGAGGCAACCACTGTACCCGGACAAAATCTTTCGACTTCCGGATTCCTTTCGCCGAAGACACAGTCTAGCTGTTTGCACCCTTTCTATCTATGATACACCACTACGCTGTCTGCCGCCTTGCTAGCGAGGATCCACTTTCAACGTGTATAGTAGTAGTAGTAGTAGTAGTAGTAATAGTAGTAGTAGTAGTAGTAGTAGTAATAGTAATAGTAGTAGTAGTAGTAGTAGTAGTAGTAGTAGTAGTAGTAGTAGTAGTAGCAGCAGCAGTAGCTTTAGGACAAAACAGGCCTTGGAGTCCTTTCTTAATGTCCTATCATTATCATGTTTACTTGGATCTGATTTGCATGCACTTTTCCTATGATTCATCAATCGGTGTGCGTCAAGGATTCCCACTCTCTCCAATACTCTTTAACATCTTCCTAGAAGGCATCACATCAGATGCCCATGCAAATCACGAAGGAACAGTCAGCATAAACCCTAAAGCAATCTCCAACTTCCGTTTTGCGGATGACATTGATGGCTAGCTGGAGAGGAACAAGAACTTAAACAGCTGGTACATAGCCTTGACACCACCTCCAGAGCTTATGGAATGCAATTAAGTGCAGAAAAGACCAAAACGATGACCAACAACACCAATTGCATCAATACGGACATCAAAGTCCAAGGCCAATCTCTCAACACCATGCATACCTTCAGATATTTAGGAGCCATTGTATCAGACAAGGAAGTCCTCTCCAGGATCACACAAACAACTGCTGCCCTGACAAGGTTTGGAAAGAGAGGACCATCAGTCTACATCCCAAGGTAAGGCTGCTGCGCTCCATTGTCATCTCCATCTTCCTATACGCTTGCGAAACATGGACCCTCACAGCAGATCTACAACGACGAATACAAAGCATGGAGATGAGGTGCTACAGAAGACTTCTGGGCATTTCCTATACCCAGCACATCACCAGCGACGAAGTCCGACAGACCATCACACATGCCATTGGACAACACGATGACCTGCTCACAGTGGTGAAGAAACGGAAACTCTGATGGTATGGCCACGTTACCGGAGCATCAGGCCTTGCAAAGACCATCCTGCAAGGCACGGTGCAAGGAGGCAGAAGAAGAGGGAGAAAAAAAAGAGGTGGGAGGACAACATTCGAGAATGGACTGGCTTAACATTGACCGAAGCCATGAGGGTTGCTGAGGACAGAGAGAGATGGAGTACGCTTGTTAAACGATAATATGTGGTACCCCAACGACCTTTGAGTTACGGGATAAGATGGGATAAGATAGGTGCCCCAACAACCTCCGAGTTACGGGATAGGATAGGATAGGATAGAATTTCCTATGATTCATCATAGCCATAGCTATAGAAAAATAATTTAAATTTTGGCATTTCGCCCAACTAATTCGTATAAATATTGATGTTAGGTGCTTCTTTGTGCAACAGGAAGGTGTTCCAATAAGTAGTGACCCGGATAAAAAAAAAAGGTTAGTATTCCAATGTGGAATAAAAATCTTCCCTTCTGTATTACGTGTTCTGTCACAGTGTGGTGAAGCATAGATGTCTGGTCAGCGCTATTCATCAAGGTTATTATAGATTCCGTACACCTGAGCCAAGCCACCTCTTAATCTACGGCCTTGTAATGAGTGCTAGTCAAAGTACTTAAATCTGTCAGAGTAAGTCATATTACGGCAGTTTAGCCGCTCGTCTCTTCACTCTCTCTAGGCCTTTATATGTATGATACACAGAGTTGTACCCTATTTACCGCTGTTCTATCGAGGATCCACTTTCAGCTTGTAATGAATGTTCCCGTGGTTTCTGTTACTAGGAATACACCCACATACCGCTGACGCTAGCGGCCAGAGGACGTGATCTAATTCCTTTCTGAACTGTGTTGTTTCGTGAAACTTCGTGTATTTACGTGTGTATGATACTGCTGCAACGCTGTTCTTCGGAGGTTGTTGTTGAAACAGCATTGCAGAAAAGGTGCTCGTCTGACTTCTGGTTCCCCTTTCGTGACTGACAGTGTGTTGAAGTGCTGCGTTGCTAGAAAACTCAAACGCTCATGGCGGTGAGTTGCTGTTCACATTGGGCCCAAAAGCTGGTCCGGAAAAAAGTGATCGGGGACCACGAAATGGACGAGACACAGCTCAAACGCTGCCTTTCCACTCTGCAGCTCATTGGCCTAGGTAAGCTGCAGTGGGTGTTCTTTCTTTCTTCCTTCCTTTCTTCCTTCCTTTCTTTCTTTCTTTCTTTACTTACTTACTTCTTATCCTATCCTTATCCTTACTTACTTATCGATTACTTACTTTATTTATTTATTTATTTATTTTAGTAGGAAAGAGTGGAGTTTGCTAGCAGGTAGGGTGAGAGGAGGAGGCTGTTACATTACATTACATTACATGATTATTGCTTTAGGTCCAGCTGACTCTTCCGAGCCAAATCAGGACCGGACAACCCCTGATCCGCATAAAAGATCTTCCGAAACAACCCTAGTGGTAAAACTGAAAGCTCTCCACCAGCCAGTCACTTTACAATAAAGACATCCCGCAGGGGACGCTGAGACTGTACTCTAATTTATCGAACCCCCGTTTACAAAAACAAAATAGAATACAAACATCATTATAAATTATCAACAAAACACATACATATAAAATGCCTACATTGCTAAATAATAACATCATAGGAAGCCCTAGTGACCACCTGGCAGCAAGCGTCCAATATTCCCAAGCTGATCCAACAGACCTCATACACAAATAAGGAGAAGAGTTTTCAATAGAAAAAAAAGGTAGGTTTCTGGTCTAGCGAAGAAGAAGTTAGTATAGCAGATTGAGAGAACAGAGCAGGAATGAGAAAGAGCAAATGAGAAAGACAGCGACCGTGGGAATTTAAAGCACTAAATTTCCAGAAAGTGGGGATACTATTTATACTGAAACCCCCGGCACCCCAACGGGGGCGGTGGAGGCTGTTGAGACTCGTTTCATGATGATGTTGATGATTATGATGATGCCCAATAGGTTCAGGAATCTAGGTTCGGGATCTGAAAAGCTCACACACACACACAGCACACACACACACACCCACCCACCCCCACACACACACGCACGCACACACACCCACACGCACACGTTTCGTGAATCTCCACGAATCTTCCAATTATTTAGCTTTTAGGAAGAATATCTCGCTTTAGTAGTGGCCACATTTGGCTTAGGTATTACGGTTTATGCATTGAGTTATGAGATTTTTCACTGACCGGATTTTTGACTGGGGGCCATGCCTTATGAGTTTAGTGGCTGCTTTGGGCTTACGTTAGTCAGTAGTCAGGGAAATACATAAGGAATTCAAAAGAGTAACACAAGTGTGGCCAGGAGCGTAACACAAATTTGACCGGGCCTTTAAGAAGACAGTGGCCACACTTGGCTTACGTTTTACGGCTTTGGGTTATGAAATTTTTCACTGATCAGAATTTTGATGGGTGGCCACACCTTATGAGTTAAGTGGCCACATTTGGCTTACGTTTTGCGGCTTATGGATTGGATCGGAGGTATCGGCGCCATTTTTCACACGGCCCGGTTCGAAGTTATAAACGTGTGTAGCTGTTAAATTTCACTACAACCAGGCACTTTTTCATGGCAATGTAATGTACTCTTTCACGATTTGACTATAATATGAAAAAACGTTACTAAGATCGACACGCAACAAGTGAATTTAACTGCCCGAGCTCGCCAAGTAATGTGTAGCAGACAACCTTTGTTGCGAGAAATTTAGATTGACTTCTAAACTCGTGACGTCACACTCTCACTTCTGAATGGTCTCATAAACCCGGTTTATGTATTTTTGCAGAGGAAATCAAACATGCGCTAACCTTGTGAAATTTTACTTAGCCAATACGCAAGGAAATACATAAGGAATTCATAAACATAACACAAGTGTGACCGGGTGCGTAACACAAGCGTGGCCAGGCCATTAATTACGCACCCGGCACAGTACAGGAGAAAGGTGGAGAAGACGGCTTGGGGCTAGCTAGTTATGGGACTCGATCCACCCAGGCTGTCCGCCGATAGATGAGCGTTCAGTTACCCCTTAACACTCTTGTACCCCGTTGAGGTAACATTGGTCGTTGTTCATAGCTGATCGTTCCAGTTCATACCCATGTAAATTCTTTAAGTGCCTCCTTTTTCGAGAGGTGTGCGCGCACCATTTGGAGACCAAAACAAGACCTAAAGGCAATATTATTAATTGTGCCCTTCTAGCAACACACTTTAACACAATTTATTTTGCAAACCAACCAACCAACCAACCAAAAACAAACAAACAAACAAACAAGAATTCGGTCCATAAAATGAATAATCAGTCCCGGTTTTACTTGAAAACAATTTTAACAAACAAAAAATTGGTAGCGCTTATTATAGATGTTTGTTCTAGTCTAGTAGTAAAGTGTAGAGTTCTCTACTCAGAGCACATAGGGGACACCTCTTTTATTGTATAGGTGTTTGTTGTAGTCTAGTAGTAAAGTGTAGAGTCCTCTACTCAGAGCACATAGGGGACACCTCTCTTATTGTATAGGTGTTTGTTGTAGTCTAGTAGTAAAGTGTAGAGTCCTCTACTCAGAGCACATAGGGGACACCTCTTTTATTGTATAGGAGTTTGTTGTAGTCTTGTAGTAAAGTGTAGAGTCCTCTACTCAGAGCACATAGGGGACACCTCTCTTATTGTATAGGAGTTTGTTGTAGTCTAGTAGTAAAGTGTAGAGTCCTCTACTCAGAGCACATAGGGGACACCTCTCTTATTGTATAGGTGTTTGTTGTAGTCTAGTAATAAAGTGTAGAGTTCTCTACTCAGAGCACATAGGGGACACCACTCTTATTGTATAGGTGCAGGCAGCACGCTGGGAGCAGGGGTGTACGTACTGTCGGGACAAGTATCCAAGGAAACAGCTGGTCCGGCAGTGGTCATCTCGTTCCTCATCTCTGGCTTGACCGCTGGTCTGGCAGGTAAGAGCGTACATATACCCGATCTCCTGACTTTACTTCCAAGATGGCTATAGTTAAGATGACTATAGTTAAGATCACTATAGTTAAGATCACTATAGTTAAGATGACTATAGTTAAGATGACTATAGTTAAGATGGCTATAGTTAAGATGACTATAGTTAAGATGACTATAGTTAAGATGGCTATAGTTAAGATGACTATAGTTAAGATGACTATAGTTAAGATGGCTATAGTTAAGATGACTATAGTTAAGATGACTATAGTTATAGTTAAGATGACTATAGTTAAGATGACTATAGTTAAGATGACTATAGTTAAGATGGCTATAGTTAAGATGACTATAGTTAAGATGACTATAGTTAAGATGGCTATAGTTAAGATCACTATAGTTAAGATGGCTTTAGTTAAGATGACTATAGTTAAGATGACTATAGTTAAGATGACTATAGTTAAGATGACTACAGTTAAGATCACTATAGTTAAGATGACTATAGTTAAGATGACTATAGTTAAGATGACTATAGTTAAGATGACTATAGTTAAGATGACTATAGTTAAGATGGCTATAGTTAAGATGACTATAGTTAAGATGACTATAGTTAAGATGGCTATAGTTAAGATGACTATAGTTAAGATGGCTATAGTTAAGATGACTATAGTTAAGATGACTATAGTTAAGATGACTATAGTTAAGATGACTATAGTTAAGATGGCTATAGTTAAGATGACTATAGTTAAGATGACTATAGTTAAGATGACTATAGTTAAGATCACTATAGTTAAGATCACTATAGTTAAGATGACTATAGTTAAGATGACTATAGTTAAGATGACTATAGTTAAGATGACTATAGTTAAGATGACTATAGTTAAGATGACTATAGTTAAGATGACTATAGTTAAGATCACTATAGTTAAGATCACTATAGTTAAGATCACTATAGTTAAGATGACTATAGTTAAGATGACTATAGTTATAGTTAAGATGACTATAGTTAAGATGACTATAGTTAAGATGACTATAGTTAAGATGACTATAGTTAAGATGACTATAGTTAAGATGACTATAGTTAAGATGACTATAGTTAAGATGACTATAGTTAAGATGACTATAGTTAAGATGGCTATAGTTAAGATGACTATAGTTAAGATGACTATAGTTAAGATGACTATAGTTAAGATGACTATAGTTAAGATGACTATAGTTAAGATGACTATAGTTAAGATCACTATAGTTAAGATGACTATAGTTAAGATGACTATAGTTAAGATGACTATAGTTAAGATGACTATAGTTAAGATGACTATAGTTAAGATGACTATAGTTAAGATGACTATAGTTAAGATCACTATAGTTAAGATGACTATAGTTAAGATGACTATAGTTAAGATGACTATAGTTATAGTTAAGATGACTATAGTTAAGATGACTATAGTTAAGATGGCTATAGTTAAGATGGCTATAGTTAAGATGGCTATAGTTAAGATGACTATAGTTAAGATGACTATAGTTAAGATGACTATAGTTATAGTTAAGATGACTATAGTTAAGATGACTATAGTTATAGTTAAGATGACTATAGTTAAGATGACTATAGTTAAGATGACTATAGTTATAGTTAAGATGACTATAGTTAAGATGACTATAGTTAAGATGACTATAGTTAAAATGACTATAGTTAAGATCAGAGAAGATTTATTTAATTTCGTCTTCCAATAGTGGTAAAAGGTAAAAAGGTAAAGGTTGTCCCATAGCCTTGTGGCCATAGAGGAGCGTGATGTTGGAGCTCACACTCAATAAAGATTCTGATTCACACTTATCTTGAGCCAGCGTAATGAGGGTGATGCCCATCTCTCTCCCTCGCTGCGTTACCTTCCCCACCCTTAAGAGAGTAGGTACTCAACCACAATTGAGTCAACTGGGGGCGGGTTGTTATTTGTCGCTTCACGTTTTGCGGTCACCCATCCAAGTGCTAACCGCACTGGACGGTGCTTAAATTGCGACACAGTAGCGAGTGTTCCAACCACTGCGCTATCCGACACCCCCTAATAGTGACTTTCCTGTACACCACATGTTTTGAATGATGAATGTGTGTTTGTTATGTATGTAGGAGTGTTTGTAGCATGAGAGCCTGTATGCTTTTTACAGATCGCCGCGCTTTGAGTCTGATTTAAGAATAAGGCGAGTATAGCATCCATTATTATTATTATTATTATTATTATTATTATTATTATTATTATTATTATGCGAGCGTTGTGGCCACGTGGTCTAAGGCGGGGCTAACTTACCTTGTTCACAGGCTAGAAACCAATGGCGCCTGACAGGTGTGGGATCAGTACAGCATCTGGGCGTTAAGTTTCTCCGATTATTATTTACTTTCGAGTCGGGCAACGTCTCGAGGTTTTTTTTCTCGAGTACTCCGGTTTGCTCCCCCAGCAATATTAAAATTAAAAAAACAACTAATATAGATTGGATTTGGGCGCGCTACAGGCTGCGACTACGCTTTCCCCAGGGTAAGCAACACAGAATTTCCTGATTAAAAGAAACAATAAACTGTCAAAACTCACAAAAATATCAATTATTATTATTATTATTATTATTATTATTATTATTATTATTATTATTATTATTATTATTATTATTGCGGCCATCGTCGAAAATTTCATCCAAAAGACGGGAAAGCTGTGACGCTATTGGGGACCAGCAATGCATGAATTTATAAGCCAATAACCATCTCGTAGACTTCTTCACATTTTAATCTAAAGTTTACACTCACTTTAAATTTGTTAACTGTGTTATTTTCGTGTTTTTCATCTTACCTCCCTGTAGCGGAAAGAATGAGCGGATCCTCACTAGCACAGGGGTAGCAGTAGTATGTAAACTACTGTTACCCCTGTACTATCGAGGATGCATTAAAAAAAAATTCGTCCAGCTTCCCCTATATGGGGCGCCATGTGTCCATTTATTCTATGTGACTATTCTATACATAGAATAAATTCTATGCACATAGAAAGCATTTTATGCACACAAAAAGCATTCATTAGTTGAAATTCCATTTATAAAAAAGAAACCAATATTGTTAGTCATAGAATAAAATTCTTTGTATAGAATAACATTCTATAATATAGTTTAAAATTCTATGTCCATAATACAATTCTATGTATAGAATAACATTTTATAATAGAGAATAAGATTCTATGTATGTAATACAATTCTATATTATAGAATGCACTGGTATGCATAGAATTGTATTCTATAACATAGAATGAATTCTATTACAAAGAATGAATTCTATAACATAGAATTTATTCTATGCGCATACAATTCATTCTATAACATAGAATGAATTCTTTAACATAAAATAAATTATATGACATAAAATGAATTCTATGTGCATAGAATAAATTGTATAACATAGAATGAATTCTATAATAAAGAATGACTTCTATATGCATAGAATGAATTTTATAGCATAGAATGAATTCTATGACATAGAATTCATTCTATGACATAGAATTCATTCTATAGGCATAGAATGAATAGTATAACATAGAATGAATAAGATGACATAGAATGAACTCTATGACATAGAATGAATTCTATAACATAGAATGAATTCTATAGCATAGAATGAATTCTATGACATGGAATTTATTCTATAGCATAGAATGAATTCTATAACATAGAATGAAATTTATAGCATAGAATGAATTCTATGACATAGAATTTATTCTATAGCATAGAATGAATTCTATGTTACAGAATGAATCCTATGTCATAGAATTCATTCTATGCTATAGAATTCATTCTATGCTATAGAATAAATTCTATGTCATAGAATTCATTCTTTGCTATAGAATTCATTCTATGTTATAGAATTCATTCTATGTCATAGAATTCATTCTATGTCATCTTATTCATTCTATGTTATACTATTCATTCTATGCTATAGAATTCATTCTATGTCATAGAATTCATTCTATGTCATAGAATTCATTCTATGTCATAGAATTCATTCTATGTCATAGACTTCATTCTATGTTTATAGAATGAAATCAATATATACACTTTTTTAAAATAGTAAAAACTGGGGCACTGTCAAGGTATAGAGAACATTTTTTTATGGCATGGGACTGTATTGCAGAGAGATATACACATTGCCACATCCCATCACCACACCACATCACTCTACATCACACTGCACCACAAATGTGATGGGTAGGTGTAATGGAGTGATTAGGTTATGTGACGATGTGGTCTGATTCACTGCTTTTAAGGCATAATAGAACTGTATTGCAGATACATACATACACATTACCACATCACATCACCACACTACATCACTC
The DNA here is from genome assembly GCA_036898135.1 of Oncomelania hupensis. Classification (NCBI taxonomy): domain Eukaryota; kingdom Metazoa; phylum Mollusca; class Gastropoda; order Littorinimorpha; family Pomatiopsidae; genus Oncomelania; species Oncomelania hupensis. The sequence goes on from CM072517.1 coordinate 7,885,420, forward strand.
TAAATCACACCACACTGCACCACAAATGTGATGGGTGGGAGGGGTGGGGTGATTAGATTATGTGATGTGATTCACTGATGCCATGATATGTGCTGTCTGCTGCAATGTGAAGATGTGCTGCTGCTGTGATGTCGGCTGATGTGATGTGATGATTTGTTGATATGATGTGATTTTATGTGGTGGTGCGTTTTCACGATGATGGTGATGAAGCAATGTGATGCAGTGATGTGATGTGATGATGTGATCGATGTGGTGATGATGCGATGTGGTGATGTGTCATACAATATCTTTTTTTAAATTCTAAATTTTGTTACAATTTATTAGTTGTGTTTTTTAATTTTATGTGAATGAAATGAATTATATGTATATAGAATTAATTGTATAACACAGCAAGAATTGTATGACATAACATTCATTTTTTTAACATAAAATGGATTTTATTCGCAACACTGAATACATTCTATTTTCATATAATTGTTTTTTAACATTTGGTGCACATAGAATGCATTCTATGTTATAGAATGTTCATTCTATAACATAGAATGTTCATTCTATAACATAGGATCCATTCTATAACATAGAATGTTCATTCTATAACATAGAATGGTCATTCTATAACATAGAATTCATTCTATAACATAGAATGTTCATTCTATAACATAGAATCCATTGTATAACTTAGAATGTTCATTCTATAAGTATAACATAGAATCCATTCTATAACATAGAATGTTCATTCTATAACATAGAATGCTCATTCTATGCGCAACTAGGTCATTCTATGTGAAGCGAGGCTGTGACGTATAAAGGGACACGTGGAGCCTTGCACGCGCGCGAGAACTGAAGAAATGGCTGACGTACCAAGCGCTCTGCGGCTTTATCAGACATCATAATTTCGTGAACAAGCATTTAGGTTTCTTGATGCGGACGACTTCAACGATATAATTAGTGTGAATAGATCGCTTAGCAATAAAAAATAATTGACGTCACACCCCCCCCCCCCCCTCCGCCCCTGCGTGCTTGCTTTTTTCATTACAATGTGCTGAGGTTCTGTAAGGGTTTATAGTGACAAAATCTAATTAAATAATCAGTTCTTTTCGCTCAATACCGAAGAAATAACCGTACTGTACACTCATAAAAAGCAATAATTAATATATTTAAAGGTCGAATATTGCTATACAACTCTGAGACATAATAAATGAAAGGTTCATAAAGCTGAATATTGCAAAAAATCTATTTCACCCCAAGCGGCCCCCCAGGGCGCTATGCTACAAAGGCATGGCGGCCACGTGCTGCGGGAATAACACAGCGTGATCGAGTTTGAAAATGGTGAAGTACTGTGCTGCGTTTGGATGCTCTAACTCCGACGTAAAACCTTTCTGCAAAGAAAAGAACATTTCCTTTCATCGATTTCCACTTCGAGCGCAAATGATGAAGCACTGCATGTCGTCAACTCTAAACTGAATGTCAGTGACAAATCGCTCTGTAATCATTATTGCACGAGTGTGCTATGTTCAAAACATCACAATATCCCAAAACGTTCTCTATACCTTGACAGTGCCCCAGTTTTTACTATTTAAAAAAAAGTTTTTATATTGATTTCATTCTATAACATAGAATGAATTCTATGACATAGAATGAATTCTATGACATAGAATGAATTCTATGTCATAGAATTCATTCTATGTCATAGAATTCATTCTATGTCATCTTATTCATTCTATGTTATACTATTCATTCTATGCCTATAGAATTCATTCTATGTCATAGAATGAATTCTATGTCATAGAATTCATTCTATGCTATAAAATTCATTCTATGCATATAGAATTCATTCTTTATTATAGAATTCATTCTATGTTATGCAATTTATTCTATGCACATAGAATTCATTTTATGTCATATAATTTATTTTATGTTAAAGAATTCATTCTATGTTATAGAATGAATTCTATCCGTATAGAAATATTTCTATGTCATGCAATTTATTTTATTTTAAAGAATTCATTCTATGTTATAGAATTCATTCTTTGTAATAGAATTCATTCTATGTTATAGAATATAATTTTATGCATACAAGTGCATTCTATAATATAGAATTGTATTACATACATAGAATATTATTCTCTATTATAAAATGTTATTCTATACATAGAATTGTATTATGGACATAGAATTTTACACTATATTATAGAATGTTATTCTATACAAAGACTTTTATTCTATGACTTACAATATTGGTTTCTTTTT
>CM072517.1:7892669-7900169 GCA_036898135.1 Oncomelania hupensis
TACTGACAAGGACTGCCGACTGTTAGTGTAACACTGACACATACAACTGGATGGCCCAAATCAAACTTCCACCTTATGACGGTAAGACAAAAGGAGATGCTAATTCAATTAATACACGCCCAAAGCTCTCACGCAACAAACCCGTCAGGGTTTGCAACTTGTCAACACCAGCTCGTCTCTTGCAAATGTGTAGTACCAACCGTCAGTCTTAATTCTTCATCAGTAACCAATCGTTGGGGTGGTCTTTGGCGACAAGATCTCTATACAAAACTTTATTTCCAAAATCCTGCCTTGCCATGCGTACTAGTTAAATTCTCACACTTTCTTTCTTCATCATGGCGATGACTGTCCTTGGTGTGACCGTTGGTAGCTTTGGTGGGGGTTGGCGTACAGGAGTCCACAGTCGTCAATAACATCATGACTTTCATCAACGTCCTCGTCATCGTCATCGTCGACATCGCCGGGCTATCTCGCGCGGACCTCCACAACTGGCAGATTACTCCTGATGAGGTTTGTACAGTTGTTATATCGCTTCTCTCCATTCACCATATTATACCATTCTCAATTTTTCTGTTTATTCAATCAGGTATTAGTGCTTTTAATTAATAATTAATAAATGTACTAATCAAATAATTAATTAATGTAATAATAATTAATCAATGTATTAATCAGCTAATTAATTAATGTATTTATTTATTTATCTGAACGAATATATGTTAAGATGACTATTTTGTAGATTCCAGCGAATATCACCAACGGCGGAAGTGGAGGATTTGCTCCCTTTGGCTTTTCCGGTATCAACGCTGGTGCAGCCGTTTGCTTCTTTGCCTACGTCGGCTTCGACTTCATTGCTACCCTGGGTAAGAAGTTCACAACGGTTATTTGTTTAATTAACTCTCAGATGTGTTTTGTTTGACCTTCGGACGAGAGGTGTAAAAACCGAGGTCATGCGTTCAAGGTCAATGACTTAAAGATCTTGACGCTCATGTCCTAGCAAGCCCTGTGTCCTATTTCTCCTGGCGTGCTGTGCAGGTGAGGAAGCGGAAGATCCTCGCCGGGGCATCCCTATCAGTATGATGGTCACGTTGCTGATGAACATCGTGTTCTACGCCACGACTGCCGCCATGGTTACCTTGCTGTGTCCGTACTTTCTGTTAGACGTCTACGCTCCCGTCACTTTTGTCTTCGATCGCCTCGGTTGGCATTTCTTCAAGTACATCGTCACGATCGGCGCCATCTGCGGCATGGGTTCCAGGTAAATTATGTCTTTGTTTGGTAAGACGCTAGCTTCCAACGCCTAAGGTGGCGGATTCGAACCATGCCGGCCGGGGACGAGACCAGAATTTTCAGGTCACCAGAGCATTTTCTTCGGGTACTCAGGTTTCCTCCCTCCTTGCCGAGGTTTGTGTGTATGTGGGTGGGTGTATGGGTGGATGGGTGTGTCTGTAACTGTGGGTTATTTTTAATAATCGATTTTTGGAATAATAATTATTGGTTGATTTGTTCATCGATGGATATTTGGTATGAATGACCGGATAGCTTTGATCCCATTGGCAGTATAATGGGTTCCATCTTGCCTCTGACGCGTGTGACGTACGCAATGGCGTCAGACGGCCTTATCTTCCGTTGCCTTGGTTATGTCAGCCCGCGATTCAAGACGCCTTTACTGGGAACCTTCGTTACCGGCACTTTCACTGGTAAGTGAGAGAGGGAGTGAGATAGAGGGAGCGAGAGAGGGAGCGAGAGAGAGGTGATGATGATGATGATGATGATGATGATGATGATGATGATGATGATGATGATGAAGATGACGATGACGATGGATGCTGATGCTGCTGTTGCTGTTGATGATGATGACGATGCTGCTGCTGCTACTGCTAATGATGATGATGATCTGTATGTGTACAGCAATACTGGCGTTGTTGCTGGATCTGACGGATCTGGTTCACATGCTGTCCATTGGCACACTGCAAGCCTTCACCCTCGTGTCCATCTGCGTCCTCATACTCAGGTCTGTGGTCAGTCTGTATGTCCATCAGTGTGGCTGTTGGTCAGTCTGTTGGTCAGTCCGTCTGTTGGTCAGTCAGTCTGTTGGTCAGTTTGTATGTTGGTCAGTCAGTCTGTTGGTCAGTCAGTCTGTTGGTCAGTCAGTCTGTTGGTCAGTTTGTATGTTGGTCAGTCAGTCTGTTGGTCAGTTTGTATGTTGGTCAGTCAGTCTGTTGGTCAGTTTGTATGTTGGTCAGTCAGTCTGTTGGTCAGTTTGTATGTTGGTCAGTCAGTCTGTTGGTCAGTTTGTATGTTGGTCAGTCAGTCTGTTGGTCAGTTTGTATGTTGGTCAGCCTGTCTGTTGGTCATGTCAGTTTGTATGTTGGTCAGTCAGTCTGTTGGTCAGTCTGTTAGTCTATCTGTCTGTTGGCCAGTCTGTTAGTCAGCCTGTCTGTTGGTCAGTCAGCCTTTTAGTCAGTCAGCCTGTTAGTCATCTGTCTGTTGGTCAGTCACTCTGTTAGTAAGTCAGCCTGTTGGTAAGTCTGTCCGTTGGTCATTCTGTTGGTCAATCTATCTTTTGGTTAGTTTGTCTTTTGGTCTGTCTGTTGGTCAATTTGTCTGTTGGTCAGTTTGTCTGTTGGTCGGTCTCTTTGTCTGTTGTCTTTTGGTCAGTCTCTGTCAGTCTGTTTGTCAGTCAGTCTGTTAGGCTGTCCGTTAGTCTGTCGGTCTGTCGGTCAGCCTGTTGGTGTGTGTTGCTCTGTCTGTGAGTGTCCAGTACTGACCATTACTCAGGTCTGCCTGTCAGGTCTGTCTATGAGTTTGTGTGTTCCCCCTGCCAATCCTTACCCTCACCCTCACCAACACCTCACCCTCACCCAGTCCTCTCTCCGCCTGCATCGCTAATGTTTGAAGTTGAAATGCCATCATTGCAAATGTGAACCTGAAACAAACTACCTTCATGTACTTGTATCTTTACCCTTGAACAATAGTGTTGGCTGATGCAGTCAATCTAAACGTCCCCCCCTCCTCCCCTCCTCTATCTCCCTTGCCCTCCTCCCCCCTCCCAAAAAGAAAGTAAATTGTTCATGAATACCACCCCACTGTACGAGGTTATAACGGTACCCAAGCCCTGCAGTGGTGTACACACGTCCAGTACATCCTATCCTATCCTATCCTATCCCGTAACTCGAAAGTCGTTGGGGCACCACAGATGATCGTTTAACCAGCGTACTCCATCTTTCTCTGTCCTCGACAATCATAATAATAATAATAATGATAATAATAATAATAATAATAATAATAATAATAATAATAATAATAATAATAATAATAATAATAATAATAATAATAAGGATATTTATATAACGCTTTTTCCCAAGGAACAATATTAGTTCAAAGCGCAGTACTCACGCATTCACTCTAAACATCTGGCTTCATACAAAATAAAATCAGACACTTGCTAACAAATAAGAGACGAGGGAGGGAGGGAGGGAGGGAGGGAGGGAGAAGGGTAGAGCTATGAAGTGGAGGTGGGGGCGGTATATAATGATGGGAGGCAAGATCAGAAACATTTAAGGAAGAGATTAGTTTTAAGATAAGATAAGATAAGATAAGATAAGACAACTTTATTATCTTTTACAAGAAATTACATTGTGGTGTACAATTACAATCAACAAGGAATAAACATCACAATAATAATAACAACAATCATAATGACAATGAGGATAAAAATGCACAGTCACATATGAATAGAATTACACTTATGCATGCTAACCAAAAAAAAAAAAAATGTGAAATGAGATTGTTTTGGGCAAACAAAACACACACACACACACACACACACACACACACACACACACACACACACACACACACACACACACACACACACATGTCATTTATTAAGTAATGAGACAGCCTTTGGAATAAAACTGTTTTTCATTCTGAGAGTTCTGACCCTTGGTGTTTGGTAGCGCCTTCCAGAAGGCAGGAGCTGGAAGTGGTGCGCAAGCACATGAGTGCTATCCAGCACAAAGCAAATAGCTTTCCGCACAACACGTCTTTCATACAACACCTGCAGACTCTCTTGTTTCACTCCCACAACCCTCCCACAGACGTTCACTACTCGATCCAGAATACTTTTGTTTTTTACACACAAACTTCCATACCAGCAGATAAAAGAAAAGGTAAGAACGGACTCAATAAAAGAAGAGTAAAAGGTCTGAAGGATGCGGCTACTGACTTGGAGATTTCGAAGTTTTTGAAGGCAGTAAATTCTAGACTGACATTTTTTGTGTATGGCCTGGGTGTTTGCAGTGAAGTTCAGTTTCTCGTCAATGATGGTTCCCAGGTATTTGTATTGGGTGACTCTCTCGACTGTAACACCATCAATGACAAGGTCTGGAATGAGAGTGTTGTTTTTACGAAAGTCAATGACCAGTTCCTTAGTTTTCTTGACATTTAAGTCCAGATAGTTTTGTTTGCACCAGGAGCTGAACCTATCAACTGCAGAGAAATACACAGCATTTGAATTGGACAGGTCCACAAGGGCAGAGTCATCCGAGTACTTTATGACCGGTGAGGCATCAGTTCCTCTGCAGTCGTTTGTGTAGAGCGTGAAAAGTACCGGAGAAAGAACCGTACCCTGAGGAGCTCCTGTGGACGTTTGTTTGAGAGATGAGACAGCAGAGTGAAAGCGGACAACCTGAGATCTGGACACGAGGAAGTGAACGATCCACAGGACGAGTCTAGGAGGGACAGTTGGATTTGAAAGTAGCTATGTTTGGCGAGCTGCGAAGAGAGAGGGGACGAGAGTTCCAAGTTGAAGGGCCAAGCACTGAGAAAGATCGACAGCCAGCAGAGGAGAGTTTGTACCGGGTATGTGAAGCATGATGGTGTCAGAGGAAGAACGAAGATTTCTAGAAGGCTTATAGGATTGAATGTTCTGGGCGAGGTAGGAAGGGGCTAAGCCAGGGACGCACTTGTAACAGAAAATAGCGATTTTGTAGATAATTCTATGAGACCCTGGAAGCTAGTGGAGCCAATCCTCGGCAATCCTCATGGTTTCGTTCAATGTCAAGCCAGCCCATTCTCAAATGTCCAGTACACTGGGAAGACAATTGATGCACAGCACTGGAAAATAGCTTGTTTTAGGAGATGGAGCTGGCGTTAAATGTTAGCATCTTGGACCCAATATAATACTACGTAATAATAATAATGGACCCAATACAATACTACGTAATAATAATAATAATAATAATAATAATAATAATAATAATAATAATAATAATAATAATAATGGTTGCTTTACGCGCCTTATTCCTAAATCAGACTCAAAGCGCGGCGATCAGTTACCAACATACACGCTCACCTGTCGCAGACAGACACTCTTACAAACACAGCAAAGGCCCATTCATCGCTCAAACATGTGGTGTAAAGACAAGTCACTGTTAGGCAAGACATTCCCTAAACAGCCTATGTGAACAACAAACCCACGCCATAAGAAGCAGTTTACCCCGACGATTAATCCGCGAAGCTGTAGGTAGGGAAGTCCGCACCTTAAGGCTCCGCCACACATGCCGATTGTGCAACGATTTTGTTTGCGATCCGATCCCGGTCGCTACGTGATGACGTCAGAATTCTAACTTGCCTGCGTTCCGATTTGCAATCGGCTCGGTATCGTGCGATTAGAGCCGGTTCTATTCTGCCCTGCAAAATCGGCCCCGGTTGTAAACTTCCAAACCAATCAGAATGCATCCCGTGTTCATTGTCAACTTGGCGGCACAAACGAAGCTGATGACAGGTGAGTGGAAATGCTAACACAGGCTGGGAAGTCTTGTCTTTCGTAGACCTCAATTACATACTATATATACTATACTACGTACCTATGTAGGAGGCCCACGAGTTTTCAAAGACGAAATAAAAGACTTCAGAGCCTGTGATGCAACCCGCGATGTTTTGTATGGGTTTTGATTTGGTTTTCCATTACGTTTTTATTTTTAAATAGTTTTTGTAGCAAGTAGAGACACTATTTCTGCTGTGGTTTCAGCCTAGATGGTGAGCTGTTGGATGGGGATGGTGAACTGCTGGATGGGGTTGAGGATCGTGTACACTGACACTATTGAAAGTGAATATAAACAATGCACATTGTGTGGAAGTTTCGGGTCGACTTGATCGAAATGTGTGGCAGTGCTACCGGTTTTAGAGTCCGGCCCGATCGCACTTCAGTCGAAACAGATCCGAAATCCGATCTAGAATCGGCCTTCAAACCGGGATGTGTGGCGGGGCCTTTACTGTACGGCTTCGCGGATTGACCTCTAGGTATGTCTATTCTTTTCATGTTTGTATTATGTCTTTGCATAGTTTATTAGTGTCTTGTTTTTGTTTCATTTCTTTTCGTATGTATTTCGATGTTAACGATAAGTATGAATGCGTGAGAACTGCGCTTCGAACCAAAGAGGATAAAAAAACAGATCCGTCCCATAATCTCCGTCCTATAATCTTGGTTTGAACTGATGTCATTAGGATAAAACGCTATATTATTATTATTATTATTATTATTATTATTATTATTATTATTATTATTATTATCATCCGGGAAGTTGTCTCCCCTATGGGTATCCCCTGGGAAACCCGTTGTGCAGACGAGCAGACTAGATTAGGGGCAAGCGTCACACGAAACTTCACTTTCACATACACGCCTTGTAACAATAAAATACGCACCTCCCTCTCCCCTGCAGACATACGGTATCCGTAATTCATGGAAACTCAGTGTTACACTCGATGTTGTTTTTATCAGTAGTTGTTCAGCCCCAATGCTTGAATTCTCCTGATAGGTGTAAACTCAGATTCGTTTATCCACGCAACCCGTTCAATCATCAACAAGTCTGGAGTCGTCGTATGTAGTTTTCCAATTTTATTCAGCACACATCAACAACTGCATACAATTGCTCAATCGTTTTTTCCACTCTACAATTCTAAACTTTGAACTTTCCACTTTCTAACAACTTTCTCAACTCTAATACAGCAACTCTCTCTACGTTCAACTCTCTCTAAAAAAAAACACCTTTTGAAACAGTGCGGCACTATATATATAGAGTCTCTCTAAACTCCCGAAAGAGCGAGAAAACCCCCCAACGTGACACACCTCAACCAATCAGAATTAATTTCATCATCACTGTCTCACGTCATACAACCCTATTTGGCATGGAAACTTCCATGGTTACCACTAGAACTATCCATACGCTTCGATCGATAGTAAACAACCGACTCGAGCAACTAAAAACACCAACGTTATACAAAGCTTCTTCTAATAACAACGCAAAATCAAATCAAAGATAAATACACACTATTACTGCATGCGTTGCAAAATAAAACGAACAGATCTATCGCGCGCGTCACACACGCAAGCCTACCATCGCACGCGCTTCACACATAATATCGTGCGCATTTCACACGCACCATCATGCGCGTTTCAACGTAACACTCAGCAATAAGCAACACTTTTAGCAGCAC
>CM072517.1:7905169-8020169 GCA_036898135.1 Oncomelania hupensis
GATTTTACCACATCCTCAGTTACGTACTCCTCCATCTTGCCTTGCGCTCTGTGTAAATGTCCACATGATGTCTGGAGATGCTTTAAAATCGTCAAGACTGAGCCAAAGGTCGGCCTGTCTCTCTGTCTGTCGGTCAAATAATAGTAATAGGTGTATTTAAAACTCGGCTCAAAGCGCAAAGCGGTCCTTCCTCTACACGTCACATCTCAATAACCACTGAATGCATTTTGTTCAAACGTCACGTCTTAGGGCTATTACCAGGGTTAGTGACCAGCTCCCCGTCTGATCAAAGTTGCTCTAGATCACAGGCCAAGATAGCTGTAGTCCATTTCTTTGTGTTTAAAGCACGTACTGCGAAGCCCTATAAATAGCTAAATAAGATGAAACGTAAACAGAGGGGCCGGGTAGCTCAGTTGGTAAGAGCGTCTTGCTAGTAACCGAAAGGTCGCTGGTTCGAATCCCGGATTGGTCAACGTGTGATCATATTATTTTCCCCTTTACCAACAACTGGCCCGCTGGTGTCAGTATAAATCGGTCCAGTAGTCACCTATATGCGAAAGTGTCGTGTGACTATAATCTACAAACAACAACAACAACGTAAACAAAAACCGTCATTTATTACCGTGAATCGAACCCGAGTCTCCTTGGTGAGATTCCGATTCTTTCCCACTAGACCAGTGAGCAAACTGTAAAGAACAGTTGACAGTATCCATTATATTTAGCTGAGTGCACTGTCAGAGCTTGGCAGTACGTGCTTTGCGGATGACATCGATGGATTTGCTGGAGAGGAACAAGAACTTCAACAGCTGGTACCGAGGTTTGATACCACCTCCAGAGTCTTTGGAATGGAAATAAATGCAGAGAAGACCAAAAGATGACCAACAATACCAATGGCATCAACACGGACATCAAAGTCCAAGGCCAATCACTTAACACGTGCTCAGCTTCAAAATATTTAGGAGCAATTGTATCAGACAATGGGGCCCGACAGAAGGTCCTCTCCAGGACAGCACAAACAGCTGCTGCCCTTACAAAGTCGACTGTGTTTCCGTTTGTTCTTTTGAGTTGATTTATTTTTAATTTCAAACGAAAAGTATTAGTATCAGATTAATCACCCACCCCTCCGACCTCCTACCCCTCTCTCCCCGTGGGGGTGCCCTGGGTTTCTGTATAAATAGTATCCCCACTTTCTGGAAATTTAGTGCTTTAAATTCCCACTGTCGCTGTCTTTCTTATTTGTTCTTTCTCATTCCTACTCTGTTCTATCAATCTACTATACTATCTTGTTCTTTGCTAGACCAGTCACCTATCTTTTTTCTTGAAAACTCTTCCGGGACCAAACTACTAATTTGTGTGAGGTCTGTTGTATCAGCTTAGGAATATTGGACGCTTTCTGCCAAATGGTCACTAGGGCTTCCTATGATATTATTATTTAGCAATGTAGGCATTTTATATGTATGTATTTTGTTGATATTTTAGAATGATGTTTGTATTCTATTTTGATTTTGTGGTCCTGATTCGGCTCTTTGCAGTCCGCTGGACCCTGTAAGCAAAGAATAACTAGTCCTAAGTATCAGATTATTCGAAACTACCAGGAATGTGCAGGTCGGACTGACAAGAAACTTTGCGGAAGTACTCTGAATGTAAGGTCGCCAATGCAGAAATAATTATGGATCCCATTTTACCGGAGCTGTTACCGTTGAAGCTTCGTATATAATACTGTTGCGAACAAATAAAAACTAGAGTGAAATAAAGCAGTTGCTTCATTTTAAATCGCAAAACAGGAAAATCGCGATTTTGCTATTTTCCTTATCACTACCACACAATCTCACAGTAATACTACAGGTACCTGCGAATCTCCTAAATAATAAAAATTGCAGTTCTTAAACAATGAATTGTTTACGTAAATAATGCATTATTTAGCAACATCTTCTAAATAATAAGTTATTTAATTTAGCACATTCTGCTAGAGAATGCATTATATATATAATGCATTCTCTAGCAGAATGTGCTAAATAACTTATTATTTAGAAGATGTTGCTAAATAATGCATTATTTACGTAAACAATTCATTGTTTAAGAACTGCAATTTTTATTATATATACAGATTATATATATATATATATATATATATATATATATATATATATATATATATATATATATATATATATAGATATATATATAGATATATATAGATATATATAGATATATATAGATATATAGATATATAGATATATATATATATATATATATATATATATATTTGCATTTTCACTTTTATTTTGAAAAACGTACATGAAAATGCTTATAATGATAATGGTAATAGCTAAAGTGTTGTGCATGAACAAGATTTTACAATAAATGTGTGAACACATTGGATGTGTGTGTTTATATTGGATGCAGAAGTTTCCAGTTTTGTTGCGAAGCGCGTGATTCACATTAGTGCTACACCAAACCTCCATTTGCTATGGTTTTTCTGTTAAAGTGCTACACCACAACCCGAAAACCCCTTGACAGGTATGCAATGTAACCACCCATTATACTAGACAGCAGACCCATGCCTGACTAGAACACTCATGTAGAACATAGATATACAGACATCAACAAACTCAACCGAATTACAGATAACAAAACAGGTGCATATTTAATGTACATAATCAGACACAGCAAATATCCAGCTAACCACAATTTCTGATTAGTCAACTGACCGTCCCTGTTTTGACAGTCGCTATCCAGCCCAGATACCAAATACCCCAAGGGAAAAAGAAACAGAAACCCACAAAACCACTTTTAGAGAAAGAAATTGAATCATCTCCATTATTGAAGCCATCATTGGATGTGTTTTCAATGCAGTAATAATTTTTTTAATGATATAAAAAAATGAGTGTACCATATGAACAAACATTTTTAAATCTTGGATACCATAGTGCTGTCTTAGTTGGCCTAAATACAGCTAATGATATGATTGCAAAGTCTCTTTTAAAAATGAAACCTATTGAATTAGGAAAGATGGGTCTTTCAGATCTTTTCGTTATCCTTGTTTACTCAGGACTATCTTGTTAAACAAAAGATCATTCCCTCGTACATTAATGTGTAATGTTACAACCATAATGCATGTGTGTTTTGTAAAAAGGAAGGGTTGTAATTTTTTGTTGTTTAAAATGGTATATTTTATTTACATTTCATCCACCTTTGGCCTCCAACTAAAGGCGTAAGAAATATGTAATTTAATAGCAGGTGAAGGAATTACAGAGCGCTTAGGAAGTGCTTTTAAAACGCTCTTAAAACAGTATATATTATAATGAAAGGACGCCTTAAGAAACAGCTGTCGGAGAAGCCGCATATGTATACTCTCTACTGCTACCTCACTACCTTCCGCGTGACTTCGGTCAAATCTTCATTACTGTTATTTACTCACCTCCAGCCGGATTCTAATCACGCAAGTGCCGCGACCCAGATGGCCGATGTTGTGCAAGAACTACAACTGATCTCGCCTGATGCACCTAACTTTATTGCAGGCGATTTCAATAGCTGTGACCTGGGCACTTTTTGCTCTCACTTCAACAGTATGTGTCTGTCCCCATCCGTCAGAACAATATTATTGTTCGTCTGTATGGCAATATTCCAAATGCTTACAGGTCTTTTGTACTCCCCACACCCACCCTTCAGCCCTCCTTCCCGCCACCTCCCTCCTCCCACCCCTGTTGGTAAATCTGATCATGATTGTGTCCATCTCATTCTATTTTTCTTACCTAAAATCAAATCACAACCTATTGTAAAGAAAACAGTGAACGTTTAGTCCTCTGATAGTATTGAATGGTACGCGGTAACAAGAATGTATTGATTGTACTGATTGGAACATGTTTATGGAAATTAGTAATAGTGTAAATAAAGCTACTGACGTTATTTTTGATTATATCAAATTCTTGTAACACACTGTATTTCCTATTCTAAACTATCCTATCTTATCCAGTAGCTCGAAAGTCGTTGGGGCACCACAGATGATCGTACTCCATCTTTCTCTGTCCTCAGCAACCTTCATGGCTTCGCTCAATGTCAAGTCAGTCCATTTTCGAATGTTGTACTCCCCCATCTCTTTTTGTCTCCATCTTCTTCTGTCTTCTTGCACCGTGCCTTGCAGGATGGTCTTTGCAAGATCTGATTCTCTATTGACGAGGCCATATCATCGGGGAGTTTCCGTTTTTTCACCACTGTGAGCATGTCATCGTGTTGTCTAATGGCTTGAGTGATGGTCTGTCGGACTTCATCGTTGGTGATGTGCCTGGGTATAGGGACATTTGTCATCTGCAAAACGGAGATTGAATGTTGCTCTCCCTATGCTGACGGTGCCATCGTGATCTGCAAGGGCATCTGACGCTTGCGAAACATGAACCCTCACAGCAGACCTACAGCGAAGAATACAAAGCATGGAGATAAGTTGCTACGGAAGACTTCTGGGCATTTCCAGCACATCACCAAGGATGAAGTCCGACAGACCATCACAAAAGCCATTTGACAACATGATTACATGCTCACAGTAATGAAGAAACGGAAACTACTGCATCAGCTAGGCATAAATAATACACATTCTTATTTGAAGATTGTACTGTTTGTATTAGTTCTTCTTTGTTTGTTGTTAATGTTTTTTGCATTATTGTTTCTTCTTTTGGCTGTGCTGATTCCTTATTTGTTAATATGTTTGTTTTGTCTGTTCCTTGTATGTAACTTGTTAAATTCTGCTTACTTCTTTCCAGCTGCAATTCTTCCTGGACTCTTTTGTTTAGTCACTGTCACTGTGTTCTGTTGGTTCTCCGAATTCTTCATCTCAATCTCCGAATTGGAAGAGTCCATTTTTAATGGCAGAGAAATTAATGTGCTGAAAAGTAATTACCCCCGCCGAAAATGGTGCCAACAAGCTTCCAAGCTTGTAATATAGATTTCTTAACACCTCATTAATCCCACTGACAATAACAGGATCTTGAATCAAATCATCAAGTAAATCATTTTCACAATCTAAAGTAATAAAGGTCGTCACAACTTTGGTACATAACTTTACAATCGAACGCCCCAGACTTTTAACCATTAAAGCGCCGAGGACTTTTTCATCAATGTAATATAATAATCTCTTGGGGCCTCAATCTTTGTACTTGTTCAGCTGTTAAGTCAACACCGATATAATACTTTGACTTTCCGGAAGCTACTAATGCTATGGAATGGAAATAAGTGCAGAGAAGATTAAAATGATGACCAACAACACCAATGGCATCAACATGGACATCAAAGTCCGAAGGAAGTCCTCTCCAGGATCGCACAAACAACTGCTGCACTGGCGAGGTTGAAGCCCATTTGGAAAGACAGGACCATCAGTCTACATTCCAAGGTAAGGCTGCTGTGCTCCCTTGTCATCTCCATCTTCCTATATGCTTGCGAAACATGGACCCTCACAGCAGATCTACAACGAAGAATACAAAGCATGGAGATGAGTGCTACAGAAGACTTCTGGGCATTTCCTATACCCCTTACATCACCAACGACGAAGTCCGACAGACCATCACACAAGCCATTGGACAACACGATGACCTGCTCACAGTGGTGAAGAAACGGAAACTCCGATGGTATGGCCACGTCACCAGATCATCAGGTCTTGCAAAGGCCTTCCAGCAAGGCACAGTGCAAGGAGGTAGAAGAAGAGGGAGACCGAAAAAGAGGTGGGAGGACAACATTCGAGAATGGACTGGTTTGACACTGAGCGAAACAATCAGGGTTGCTGAAGATGGAAAGATGGAGTACGCTGGTTAAACGATCATCTGTGGTGCCCCTACGACCTCCGAGTTACGGGATAGGATAGGATATGGTAGCTGTGACATTAATAGTTTCTGGCATTAACAAGTCATCACAATTCATTTTAAATAAAAACAAAAATAAAAACACAATTAAAAAATGGTTGGGGCTGCAATGGCGCTCGGCTTTGCTGCTGTCAACGCCTTAGCCTTTTCAGATCAAATTATTTGTTTTCAAAACTAGACAGTAAAGAAGAATCAAAATGGCATAACTTAGCACTGGGAAAAATTACAACAAAATCAGGCCGAATACGAGAAAAACAGACTAATGCAGCTTGATTTTGTTAATAAAAGAATGAAAAAAGAAGGTCATGCTGATAAAACATTTGAAGAAGTTGATGAAGCTTTGCACCAATATTATTTATTCACTGGCACAACACTACCTTCATTAAAACAACCAGTGTATCTGATTACTACACACCCAACATTGCACCTACAATGTCAGAGACTGGAGAATTAATTTTAATTGTATTTAGAATAACACTAGTTTATTACTTGTTAAAAAAGAAATAAATTTAAACAAAATATGACTTCACGTTTGTTTAGATTATATTATTCTCAATCCGGATATTGGAAAGGGATGGCGGCAGGTAGTAAACAAGTAGAAAAGACTGGCTTGTCAGCAAACACAGTTAAACAATGGTTATCAAAGCAAGCTGTACATGTATGGCAAATCTATCTTCAACCCCCAAAGAAAATAATAAGACCAAAATGTCTAAACTCTAGACCAAATGACACGCATCAAATAGATCCGTTATATCTCCCCCACGACAAAATACAAAGAAAGAAATACAGGTATGCCCTTGCTGTTATTGATATAGCTACCAGGTTTAAGGACGCTCATCCTCTTAGGACTAAAAATTCTGCTGAGGTCGCTCAAGCCTTAAATGCGATTTATTCAAGAGGTCCTCTTAAATTCCTTAGACAACAAGTGTATCAACTAACAAGTTAGTATCTCCCTTCTATGTCTCTATCGACGTGCGCATACAACCGGTTGCTTCCCTTTACATATTCCCTAAAATAATTTTTTAGAAACTTCAAAACCCAGGGGAATTATGGGTAGGGAAATCCTTTTCTCAAATGGCGTCGGCAGGACTCTTCGCGATTGTTGCATGGCACATGAGACACACGCAAAATGGCGTCACAAGAAGATTGGTTAGATCTGAATTCGTCTAATTTGACCTCGCATGCTGCTGGATAACAACGCAATTTGAATTTGCTTTCAAAAATCAAAAGAGAGCGAGACCACAACAAAGTACATTGAGCCAAGGCGACGATAACCCTCAAGGCTGACAGAACAAAAAGCACACAAACTACAAAAGGTAAGTACCCGTGACCATACACAATAAAGTAAGCCTAACCACCATTGCAAAATAGGATTGATCATCACCATGATTGAATTTTTCCACCCCACCTTCCAATCGGTACGGAATCGAACATATGCTCAAATCATCATATCTTTGACAGAACTTGCATGTGCATTATACAGTGGGATTCAAGCGATAAATTAACCATCACATCGAAGCGATCTGAGCAGCTGAATCGATGACAATGGCGATCAATCGTTCACTGAGACTCACGATCGCCTGCACTGAGCTCACATACATGTGTGCATGTTTCTATAAATCCATCGTGTTCTCCTTCGATAATTGAGCAAAGCCTTTGTTCACTACCAGAAATATGCAGTTCCTCTCCCAACTTTCGTTTAATTTCAGCCAGCACATCTTCGTGAGAAATGGCGACCACGACTGCAACCGTAGCTAGTTATCAGATTTCCCAGAATTCTCTATTCTATATTTAGGTTTGGGATACCCCCGTCTCAGCTTGTGGCTAAAACCAAGGGCAACAGGACCACCGCACGTCGACTGGGGGCAATACGAGATACTAACTTGTTAGTTGATATACTTGTGCTTAGACTTATTCAATGCAATGAGGGGCTGAATTTAAAGGAGCCATTAACCAGCTTTTGTTAAAACATAATGTAACTGTCAGAAGAGGAGTTGTTGGATTACACAGATCGCATGGTATTGTAGAAAACTTTAATCGGCAACTGGCAGAAAGGTTATTCACTTATCAATATTCAAAGGAGTTGTTTACTGAAACCACTAATACAGAATGGGTTATTAGGCTACCTCGAGTTTTACAGGAAATGAATCCAGAAGTAAGCAGAGTTACAGGATTAAAACCAGTTGAGGCTATTAAAAAGAAACAGACTGTTGTTGCTGTTTCAAAGCCTGGTCAGCCTGACCTAACTTTGACGAACAAAACAATTAGATACCTTTATCAGCCTGGAGAAGTTGCTAATGACACTAGAAGAAGAGCTACAGACCCTCTGTGGTCATTAAGCGTTTACCAAGTTGACAGAGCATTGTCTACTGATCCGCCTGTATATTATTTAAGGCCAAGAAGCGATGGTAGAACACCACAAAGAAAGTTTGTAAAAGAACAACTTCAGATTGTGCCACCCGACACACAACCATTAAGGCTTGCTTATTAAGAAAATAAAAATGTCTAAAATGACGGACACAATAAGGAACTTGCCAAGTATATTGGAGGACCTTTCAGCAATGTTTTCAATATTGGATGATGAATATTGAACCTTTTTTTTCCACAGGCTACAAAATACATCTTTATTTATAATAACTATACTAAACGACATCAAATTAATAAAGAATTCAATTTTGCATGCAAAATAGAATTTGAAAAAGATTTTAATAGAATTGTTGAGTGTGGAAATTATAATAAAAACCTTTTATTACCATATACATTTTATTTCGAGAGATTGTGGGGAAATTTTATTTGTATGGTTCGTAAAGATCGTTAAATGAACAAACATCATGTTTGTAAATGCCAATGCAGTTTTCCCCCTAGTTATTTAGTTTAAGTTTAGTTTATGATTATTATTTTTTTAAGTTAGAGTTTTGTTATCAGTATAAAATGACGGACACAAAAAGTCTTTCGCAATCTTCTTTGTTTAAAGACATCTTCCAGACATTAAAACTTCACATTTTTGACAGTCAAGATGTAATTAGGGTTCAAGATTAAAGATAATTTTTTGCCAAGTGAATTATACACAAGGATGCATTTGGTCAATGCTGCAGCACCACACACAAAAGAACATATCAAACCTAGTGAACAGGTGAACAAGCTGACCTATCTTATCCTATCCTATCCCATAACGCGGAGGTCGTAGGTGCACCACAGATGATCGTTTTAACCAGCGTACTCCATCTTTCCCTGTCCTCAGCAACCCTGATAGTTTTGCTCAGTTTCAAACCAGTTTTCATCATTCTCAAATGTCCTCCCACCTCTTTTTCGGTCTCCCTCTTCTTCTACCTCCTTGCACATATTTTCACATATTTTCAGCAGATCTTTATATACGAATCAGGGTTCAGTCTTCTTTCAACCTTATTGTGGTCCTGATTTTGTGGTCCTGATTCGGCTCTTTGCAGTCCGCTTGACCCTATAAGCAATGAATAACTAATTAACTAACTTTTTATTTCCACATTGAAAAATACAAGATATAAAATCCTAAAACTGTTTTTTTCACAGAAAATATTATATTACTCTATACTCACAGCCCCTGTGTTCTACTTCACAATAAAATGGCAGCAGTTTAAAAATGACCAGATATGTGTTTTTTATGCAATCAGTCCTTGTCATAGCAAAAAGATGCACTAGCAATATATTTGATATACCTTAGAACGAATGCATAAGAATCGTACCATTTGACGTACTTCCTCTTTGAAGTTTTTGAACTTCCTAATGGCATGACTTTCTCCTTCGTTCTTTTGCTATTTCGTTTTCATCCCATCAAAAAATTCGCTATGATTTTCTACCATTGTTGCGAGACTGTTATAATAGGTTTCAATTTTTTTAATATCTCTTCATATGCGTAAATTTATACATCTTACACACAAATACAATAGAAAACAATTTTTAAAAAAAATCAAACTTGGTTTGAAATGGTAGCGTTATTGATTGGTCTACTTTCGATCGGTGTAAGGCTATTTCAGGCCTATCCTATCCTATCCTATCCTACCCCGTAACTTGAGGTCGTAGGGGCACCACAGATGATCGTTTAACCAGCGTTCTCCATCTTCCCCTGTCCTCAGCAACCCTGATTGTTTCGCTTAGAGTCAAACCAGTCCATTCTCGAATTTGTCCTCCCACCTCTTTTTCGGTCTCCCTCTTCTTCTATATCCTTGCACTGTGCCTTGCTGGATGGTCTTTGCAAGACCTGATGATCTGGTGACGTGGCCATACCATCGCAGTTTCCGTTTCTTCACCACTGTGAGCAGGTAGTCGTGTTGTCTAATGGCTTGTGTGATGGTCTGTCGGATTTCGTGGTTGGTGATGTGGTGGGTATAGGAAATGCCCAAAAGTCTTCTGTAGCACCTCATCTCCATGCTTTGTATTCTTCGTTGTAGATCTGCTGTGAGGGTCCATGTTTCGCAAGTGTATAGGAAGATGGAGATGATAAGGGAGCGTAGCAGTCTTACCTCGGAATGTAGGCTGATAGTTCTGTCTTTCCAATTAGCTTCAACCTCGCCAGGGCAGCAGTTGTTTGTGCGATCCTGGAGAGGACTTCCTGTCGGGACCCATTGTCTGACACAATGGTTCCTAAATATTTGAAGCTATGCACTGTGTTGAGGGATTGGCCTTGGACTTTGATGTCCATGTTAATGCCATTGGTGCAGTTGGTCATCACTTTGGTCTTCTCTGCACTTATTTCCATTTCATAGGCTCTGGAGGTAGGGTCAAGCCTCTGTACCAGCTGTTCAAGTTCTTGTTCCTCTCCAGTCAATCCGTAAACGAAGTTTGGAGATTGCACTTCCCCTTATGCTGACTGTGCCTTCGTGATCTGCTAGGGCATCTGACAGGATGCGCTCTAGGAAGATGTTGAAGAGTGTTGGAGAGAGTAGGCATCCCTGAACGCACACCGATTGTTGTTTTGAACCAGTTTCCGATGACGCTGTTGTGGAGGACTGCGCTGGTAGCCTTGTCATAAAGGCTTTTGATGACTTCAATAATTTTAGGGCTGATGTTGTACACTCTCATGGTTGCCCACAGAGCTGCATGCCAGACTCGGTCAAACACCTTTTTGAAGTTTACGAACACAAGATATAGATGTTGTTAGTGCTGTAGGTATTTCTCGCAGATTATTCTGAAGTTGAAAATCTGTTCAGTGGTACTTCGCCCTGCATCCTGCTTGTTCTTCAGCTATGATTTATTCAACCTGTTGAGTATTGTTTTCTGGAGGACCTTGCTGGGATAGCTGATGAGGCTGATGGTGCGGTAATTTTTACTCTTGAAGGTTTCCCGTTTTGGGAAAAGTGATGACAAGCGACTGGGTCCATGGTGTATGCCACTCCCCACTCTGCCAGATCTTGTTACAGATAATAGTGAATTCGCTGATCCCTAAAACGTTTCATCGATAGTCGTCCAGGTCGTGGGCCAGTTCTTCTAATTTTCCCTCCGCATTTAGGGTCCTGACATTCCAGGTTCCTATGACGATGTTGTTTCTGATGCGGATCTTGCTAAGTTGTCCATCAGTAGCACACTTATCACCTCCGTCCTGGTGGCCAACGGAAGGCGCGGTCCTTGATGGTGACCCGGGCGACGACCGATCCGGTATGGAGTATGTTACACTCGATTCGATGTTGGTGTTTTTCTTTATCAGTATTTGATTCAGCCCCGATGCTGAAGTCCTGATAAAGTGTAACTCAGATTCGTTTATCCACGCAGCCTGCTCACTCAGCAACAAGACACGGAGTCGACATATGAAGTTTTCCACTTTTATTCAGCACACATCAACAACTGCATACAATCGCCTTTTCACTCTCAACTTCTTACTTTCCAACTCACTATCAACAACAACTACTATCCAAAACAGTGCGGCACATAAATATATAGCCTCTCTCTTTCTTCCCGAACACGGTAGACTAGAATGACGCACTACAGCCAATCAAATAAAAGATCGTCATCACTGACTTACGTCATACATCTCTCTACACATACCCGGAACGTTCTCTTACTTCGACATTTATCGGGAAATTTCTATCGAGAGTAAACACGCAGGTCTAGAGAATTCTCCAATAATATCGACTAACGAAAATTATCAACGTTATACAAAGCCTCTCCTAACAACAATGCAAACTCAAATCAAAGGTAACTAAACTCTATTATTGAATACTTTGCAAAACGAAACGATTAGATCTATCGTGCGCGTTTCAGACATACTACCATTCGCGTTTCAACGTAACAGAGTAAATGGGTTGTTGTTTTTTTTTAGCATGCAGTGTGTCTTGGACAAGAAAGACCTGGCAGGGCCCAATCCTCTCCAGGCTGTTGGCCACAGCCGATATTCACGGATACAGTGTGGCTCGCCTTGGCCTCGAGCACGTGGTCGTTTAACCTGTAGTAACATGACGTTCCTCCGCCCTGGCCGGTGACTTCTGTCTAGAAGACTTTCGTTCAGTGATGCCGTGCTGATATCACCCCTGTTAGTCGCTTCTTACGACGCGCCGGGAAACGTTGGGTCTATTGAACTATTCTTTGCAGTGCTGTTGTTGTTGTTGTTGTTGTTTGTAGATTATAGTCACACGACACTTTCGCATATAGGTGACTACTGGACCGGTTTATACTGACACCAGCGGGCCAGTTGTTGGTAAAGGGGAAAATAATATGAAAATATGATCACACGATGACCAATCCGGGATTCGAACCAGCGACCTTTCGGTTACTAGCAAGACGCTCTTACCAACTGAGCTACCCGGCCCCACTTACGGAGTGCCCGAACCCGCAGGACTTATATAATAAGGGAAATAACTCTAGCTTGGGTATTAGTGAACTCAGCCATTTTGGATGAAAAACTGCCGTGCTGGTATGCATGGGCTGAAGTTCTCCTTCAGAGCGACGGGGCTCTAAGGTAAATTATATTATTGCTAGCTATTATCATGGTAAAATATTACATTTTGCTATTGTGAAATTAATTCAGTTAGTTTTCTTGATACAAGTATTATTGGTGTGCGTTGACTTATGTATTAGATCTACAAGATGGTTATTGACGAAATACGATTTAGGCTAGGCCTAGAAGTTGTTGCTATGTTAGTATTGTTAGTATTATAAGGAAATGGCACGTGTGAATAGATGTGTGTATCTGTGGATATTGTAAGGGTGAAAGGTGATAGAGTCCGAAGTACAAGTAATAATAGATCCAAATAAATGGCCGAGAGAGAGAGAGAGAGAGAGAGAGAGAGAGAGAGAGAGAGAGAGAGAGAGAGAGAGAGAGAGAGAGAGAGAGAGAGAGAGAGATGAGTATGTGCCAAGAGAGAGATAAAAAGTGTTCAGTAAAAACAATGTTTAGGAATTCGTGAGAGTTGGAAACTCCACAGATGGGGATGGTGCACGATCGACGCAGCGGGGTTTGACGATCTTTGAATGAGTGTAAGGGAAGAGTGGGTATATTGAACCCCTCAATGGACTTCTTCGATATTTTGGTGGAAAGTAGACAAAACCTGTAAACATGAACGTCATTTGAAAGGTAGACATTACACCTACGTGGCGTTAAACCGATGTCAACGGTTTCTGTCTGAGACTGATTTTAAAATAAAAATTGTGAAAGTCCAATTTCTTTTAACTGATATTTTCGCTGCTTCTGCTGAACCGATTTCCATGAAAATTTGTGTAAGCGTATGCACGTTGCCAGTGATATTTGTATTTTTGTATTCATGAGAAATATACCATGTTTTGTGAATGTATCTAATACTACAACGTTTACCGTTTACGTTGTGTATCCGTGCAACACGGCAATAAAAGGGGTAAGGGTTTATAATACTGCATTGTTTTCCTAAATTTGGGTCTGGCACGTGGCTTGTTTTAAGAATACAGATTTTTTGTTAGTGTGATTAGATCAGGTGTAGCTTTTACATGAGAGGGGTGTGTATGTGTGTGTGTGTGTGGGTGTGTGTGTGTGTATGTGTGTGTGTGAAAAAACAAACTAGCGCTATATAAAACCGATGTTCATCAATAAAGCTGTCAACCTTTGAAAGCTTATTATCCAACGACATGAAGGATAGAATCAGGAATGTCTAGGGCTTGTCTAAAACTAATCCCGGATGATCCCGTATCAAGGCAGAGTTTGCCAATTGTTTTCAACATGCGCTTGCCCCGTTAAGCAATGTGTCATTTTTAATTTTCCCGCTCAAAAATGTACTTGCCCACATAGTGAAAGCAACAAAATTCTTTTTAAAAAAAAACAACACTGAAGTCTTTTTTGTCACGGCTGCTGAAAAATCCTAATTTTAGAAGCGACATTTTGGCTTTCAACGCAGACAAAACTTCAACAAAAGATTAAAATAAAAGATGCGCTGTCATTGGCTGACGTTTTGAACAGTTGTTCAATTAATTATGCCCCGGCCCCACTATTGATTAAAGAAGCGCTGTCATTGGTTGAAGGTTGAACAATTTACCAATCAAATCCGCTGTCACATTTCCGTTTAGAGGGTGATGTAAAAATTCCAAACATGCGTTTTACAGGCTACTACACAGATCATTGTAAACATGATTCTGTGCCGAAGATAAAATTGTGTTGTTTTACGTTCACAGCTTTTAGCTTACCCCCGGGCCAGTGACTTTCATGATTTGTCTTTCCCGGCAACTTTATTACTTGCCCCTGAAACGGGAAATGGGATTTGGCAGTCCCGGCAAGGACAACAGGCTGGGAAGTCTCGTTTTTCGTAGGCCTCAATTACTATACATACGAGGTGTTTTACTCCCTCACTTCCGTTTGAGCGACTGACCTCCAAAAATCACTTTTCCAACCCTTTGTGTCCACCTCAAACTCAAAGGGAGGGTGCCGACGAATCACAAACACTCATAGCAACACATTCGTATCATTTATAACAAATTCAGCTCCAAATTCACTGCGAATTTGTTCCAAAACGCAGTCACAAAAGCTGGTCTGAATTTTGACACTACGGCGCTAGTTGAACTGGATGCATACCCGCTGTCATTGGTCGCCTAAAATACACGCTATTAGGTCTAGAGAAGAGCGGACTACTAACAGGTTGGACAATCGCTAACGTTCATTTGTTTATTTCGCAAGAGTAGTCCGCTCTTCATTAGGCCTAATAGGGTGTATTACTAAGTGACCAATGAGAGAGCGCGCAAGGCAGTTGGAATGTATCCCGAGCGACTAGCGGCGTTGTGTCAAAATTCGGACCAGCTTTTGCGACTGCGTTCTGGAACAAATAGGCTATGCAGTGAATTTGGAACTGAATTCGCTTGAAGTGATACGAATGTGTTGCTATGAGTGTTTGTGATTCGTCAGCACCCTCCGTTTGAGTTTGAAGTGGACAAAAAAACATAGGAAAAGCGAGTTTTGGGGATCAGTCGCTAAAACGGAAGCCGGTGAGAATTAGACCTTGAATACTACGTAGGACTACGTACGCAGCAGGCCCACGAGTTTACAAAGACGAAAGAAAAGACTTCAGAGGACTACCAAAAACATTCACTGTCATTTGTGGAATAGTTGTTAAACATAAGAGTGACGCCATCGCGCAGTGGTTTGGGCACACGCTATAAAGGTTTCTTCAAGCGCGGTTAGCACTTGGATGGGTGACAATACCTGGAAGGCAAACACTGGGCAATACAAAACAATGATGCAAGCGCGCAACATACACAAGACCATCCATTTGGTGGCTCTGTTTAGGACCTGTTTAGATGAAATGGGCACTGCCATTATTAAGCTGTCCCAGAGAAAAGGGTGATACCAAAGCCTCTCCTTCCCCAACTACAGAAAGATTACGAGAATACCTTTTTTAAATAAATATGAAGACGGAAGACGACAGAAAGGAAAAGAGGAATACAATACAAAACAAAATGGGCCGTAAATATTTTCTACAGTTGATAACATAAACTTGTAAGACCTGCATGGTAGCGCAGTTGGTAGGGCGCTGGTTTCTATGCCGAATGTCGCGGGTTTGAACCTCGCCGGGGACAAACTAATGTGACTTTTCAGATCATTGAAGAGTTTTCTCCCGGTACTTCAGTTTCCTGCAGGATCTTCAGATCATATATATATATGGTATATTTTCTTTTCAGAAAGAGAAGTCGAAGTCGAAACCTTTAATAGGATAATAGCATTAGGTCCTATGGACATGTCTTGCAGCTAGTCCTTAATAAAAATTGTAAAAAAAAAAAAATTCAGAACAAACAAAATAATTAACATAAAATTGATTGCAAACTAACACAAACCTTAACAATGGTAAGAATTAAAACAAAATACTAAGAAAATTAATAAACCGAAATACACATACTCCCTCCCCCCACCTCCCTCCAATACCCCTTTCCTACTCACGCTCTCCCACCCCCTCCACCACAACCACACACATACACAAGCTATTTCACACATGAACAAATTAAACTGTCGCAAGATAGGAAAGAACAAAATGTATACAATAATCTTAAAAATATTAGGAGCAAGGGAAAACAGAAATTTGTGGAGTCTAATTTTAGACAAGGATAATGATTTACTTTACTTGATCTCTTGTGGGAGAGAATTCCACATACCTGGACCAGAATATCAGAGATGTTTTAAATATGTCTAAGCGTGGCTGTGGCAAGGTTAAATTATGTCTGAAAATTGAATAACGAGATGAAGGTTTGCTAAAAAGGACTTTTAAATAATCAGGAGCTCTATAGTTTAGTATTTTGTACATTAAAACGGCTTTATTGTAATTAAGGTGTTTGTTAAGAGGAAGCATACCAGCTAGTTTTAATTTTGAATCAGTTTTGATGGAAGTGTTGGAGATAAGTAATTTTGGAGCTCTGCGGTGAATAGAATTAATTTTTTTAAACAAGGCATCACTGCAGCCGTCCCATATTGCTGATGCTTTTGTCTAGTTATTATTAACATTGCTTTTGATTTAGCTGGATTCAGTGACATATGATTTAACCTGCACCAATCAGCAACATTTTTAAGAGCACCTTGTAGAGATTACTGAATTTCACCTATGTTCCTCCCCTGATTGTGCAATGTTGTGTCATCAGCTAACATATGGCATTCAACAGAATTATCTGAGAGATGTAGCGGTAAATCATTAATATAAATACAAAATAAAATAGGACCTAGAATCGATCCTTGAGGAATCCGATGCATTATATGGCCTACAGAGGAATTTAGTCCATGAATATGTACACATTGCGTACGTTCATAAAAATAGGAACGAAACAAATTTAACGCAACTGAGCCATTGAGGTACAGTTCAAGTTTCTGAAGCAGTATGTGGTGGTTGACGAGATCAAAAGCTTTGGAAAGATCAAGAAAAACAATTCCTGACAAAGTAGATTTATTCATTGCAGAGAGCCATTTGTCAGTTAAAAGTGCCAGGGCACAAGAATGGTGGCTACGTAAAACCAGATTGTAGATGATAAAAAAGGCCAAGATCATCCATGTATTTTGTAAGATGAGTGTGAATATGTCGTTCCAGAATCTTTGAAAGTGTAGACAGCAGAGATATTGGCCGATAGTGATTAGGATCAGAACTGACTTTTGATTTAGGAAGGGGAATAACCTTAGCTTGTTTCCATGCAGTCGGAAATATATTTTTTACAATGCATAAATTAAAGATGTATGTAAGGGAATTAATAATATAAGGCAAATAAATTTTCAAGATCTTATTACTAATTTCATCTGAAACTGCCGATGTTTTATTTTTAAGTTTTGATATGTATTTAGTAACCGTATTTATAGTAATGAGTGGTATTTCAAAGGGTAAAGAGTAATTTGTTCTTTTCTTACAAAATTGTGTAAGACAATCAGAACAAGAGTACCGTGTACAGTTTGAGGAATCCGATTTCAGAACGGAAATAGCGACTGAAAGGTAGTGGTTGTTGAAGTCATTAGCAGATAAAGTGGAAGGAATTTCATGATGATTTGAAGATGAGCCTTTAATAAAAGAATTCAGTGCATGCCAAAGTTGAGAAATGTCTTTTATTTTCTATTAGTGTATTAAAGTAGTTTCGTTTGGAGTCACGCACCACGTTTTTTTATTTTATTACGAATTTTTTTGTACTCTTGAAATTGTTGAGTGCATTAAAGTTTGTCACGCAGTGACATTGCATGTATGATTTCTGGAGTCAACCATGTTGGGAGTTTAGAATGTTTTACTCTTTTCTTTTTAAGTGGTGCGTGCTTGTTGAGTATTGATAGATAAATAGTGTACCAATGATTAAGAGCAACATTAGGGTCATTATAAGTATATACATCATCCAATGATGCATCATACAGATTTTTCAGAAAAGCTCCACAATCAAAATGTTTAAAGGACCGATATGTAATATGAGTATGGCCTTTAGTACTTGGTTTGGGCAGTTTAGTAAACTTTGTGCAATATATTGGGGAATGGTGCTCATAGCAGAAAGGGAAGCATGCTCAATTGTTGGAGGTGCGTTGGTGTATTTGTGGTCGATTAAAGATGATGTTGATGATGTTACCCTAGTAGGTGAAGATATCAACTGACTAAAACCAAGAGAGGATATTAGGCAGTCCCATCTAAGTTCCGGTTTTAAAAGATCAATATCAAAATCACCAAGAATGAGTACGTCAGTATTAGGCTTAGATTTATAAATATGGTCCATCATGTCAGAAAAGTAATCAAACCAATCAGCAGTAGCAGCAGGATTCCTGTACAGTATAGGATACATACAAACACAGGGGAGGATGTGGCTGCATGCTTAAGCTCTAACCAAACACCTTCAATATTAACATGTTCAAAATCTTGCGTTCTTACGGTGAAAGGAGAAATGGATGTATGAATATAAACTGCAACACCAGTTTCACCGTAAATCTGGGCATCACGTCTAATAAGAGAGAGAGAGAGAGAGAGAGAGAGAGAGAGAGTGTCACAGTGGCCAGAGAAAGGGCACTGGACGACCGTCAGACGAGGGATGTTTAGAATAAGCAGGAAAACAACACAAACGCAGGACGCAACAACATGAAACATGAATAACCACAAGAAGTCACTTCTAGCGGATAAAATGCAATTTATATTCAAATTCAGCACAATTCCATAATATAAATGCAACTAATAATATAATAAAAGAACCCTCCCCAAAAAAAGAAGAGAAAAAAAAACACCCAACAATCCAAATTCCAGCAAGGAGAAATAATCTTTATATTGTGGCCACAAACACACTTCTGTGCTTGTAATCCGTTTTGACCACTACAAAACGCACCGTCTTAAAGTGTCACCTCCCTAGGTAATTGTTCAATTGTTCAGAGTGGTTCACAGTTCTCTTAACGACACAAGGGCTAGTTTGAGAGTGTCAAACAGACAGGAAGGAAACAGAGGCACTGTACTTATCTCTGATACGCGTCCTGAAACATGCGTCCGAATCTTGGCGTCGACCATCCGGGTACTGCCTGCTGAATCCGTCCTTCCCTCTCGTCTCTGAGCATCCAGACCGAAGGTCTACCCTGGGAAGATAGTTCTGGCCCCCAGTCTGGCGTTGGTGCGTACTGAGTGGTCCGTCGTCACTTGGTCCACCCGTTACTGTCGTCCCAGAAGATGGAACCCGCACGTAGTCGCATCCACAACCCCACCGGCGACCGTTAGCTAGGCACTGGCGATAACGTACACGCAGACGAAAGCGTAGATGCAGTGTTATGTGGTAAACATGACGTAGTAGGCCTGCACACCAGGTATAAAGTGTTAAGTTTGTGAGCACACCAACTCCTCTGCACAGTACACACTGCCCCCTCCCGCTGTTGACCACCCTCAGCCCCACAATTATTACCGTTTGCATGAACCTTTTGCACATGAAACATTATCATGATATATATATATATATCTATATATAGGCTTACGTTACTCATTAACTATTTTTAACATGTAAACAATAGTTAGCAACTGAATCACACATTCAACAACGTCCCTTATGAAAACAAAATATTTCCAACACGAGATCTGAAAATATTAACCCTTAGACAACATCTGTGTAATGCAACAACACACACACGGCATTTGACATACAAGACTGACATAGAACATTCGACCGATGCTTTTGCCTCCCCTAGCCAACCTCGGTCAATGCCAACAGAACCTGTAAACACACAAAACCCAAACAAACTATCCTACCGTTTGCTTGACTCACCCAACCGGCCTGTGAAGAAAGTTGCAATCTTTTTCCCCTGGCAGAAGGAAACTTCCACTCCTTGAAACTTCCAACGCCACCCGGTACAGCCCTTATTCCCGGCAGCACCGACAATTCCAGTCACTCCCTGGCTGAAGAACAACTTATTCTTCCTAAAGTGTCCAACATCCAAACCCCGGTACAGCGCAAAATACCTGGCTGACCCCCTACAACGAAGAACAACCACCGTCTTCAATGTAGAAAGAGTGACTAACTACACACATACTTTACTCAGCATAACCACTGGGCTCGGCACGCATGCCGCGCACGTGCCTTTCTCGCCCGCCGGCGAAAGAAACTGTAACGAAAACACAGGCGCCCGAATCGACTGTGACATAACCCCCCTGCCTAAGATGAAATTCCAGAATTTCACTTAAAGACCAAATCACAGCTTCGATTCGTAGCCAGAGCGACTGAGGTAGTCCGCTCCAACGTTTTCCCTGCCTGGAATCACTCTGATATCAAAGTCGTACTGTTGTAATTGTAGCGCCCAACGGGCCAGTCTATTGCTAGAGAGTCTAGCCTGATTCAGATACTTCAGAGGTTGGTGGTCGGATTCCACAACGAACTTGCTACCGAACAGATATTGTTCAAACTTGCCCACACCCCAGACAACAGCCAAACACTCCTTCTCCACAACAGCGTAGTTGAGCTCCGCTGCGCGTAGTTTACGGCTAGCATAGTGCACAGGCTGCAGCCCTTCCCCTTGATCCTGAAGCAAGACAGCACCAATTGCTCTATCCGAAGCATCCGTTCGCAACACAAAGGGCAAAGTTACATCTGGCAATACCATGACTGGGCTGCTGGTCAGACTTTCCTTCAAGTCAAAAAACGCTTTTGCACATTCGCTATTCCAGATCACCTTCTCAGGTTTCCCCTTCTTCAGCAAATCTGTTAAAGGGGCAGAGATCTCCGCATAATCAGGAACGAACCTTCGATAGAATCCAGCCAGACCAAGAAATGACCTGACCTCTTTTTTTGTTGTGGGAACGGAAGCATTTCTGATACGGTCAACTTTTTCATCCTCAGGATAAACTTGTCCGTGACCAATGTGAAAACCAAGATATTCAACCTCATCAAAGCCAAAGAAACACTTAGATGGCCTCGCAGATAAATTGGCCTCTCTTAAGCGATTGAGAACTATCTTGACGGCTTCAATATGCTCTCGCCAGGTGCGCGAAGAAATGAGAATATCGTCGATAAAGTTATCGACATCCTGCCTTCCCAGCGGTTCCAGAAGCGCCCGCATCATCCGGGAAAAAACTGCTCCTGCTGTTTTAAGACCAAACGGCATAACCGTCCACTGATACTGTCCCATAGGCGTCGTGAACGCCGTCTTGGGCTTGTCCGTTGGAACCATGGGTATTTGCCAATATCCTCGCGAGAGATCCAGTTTCGTAAGGAACTGTGCATGCGCTAATTTGCTGAACAGATATTCTACATCGGGGATGGGTTCGGCATCGAACTGAAGAATTAGATTTAGTTTCCTAAAATCCACACAGAAACGACTGCGTCCATCCTTCTTTCGAACCAGTACAATGGGAGCATTATAAGGTGAAACCGCTGGTTCTATGACACCTAACTTAGCCATCTCGGTGACCTCCTTCTTGACCTGGTCAATTTGCGCATGAGGAAGAGGGTACTGGCGAACAAAAACCGGAACATCTGAAATGAGAACCAAGGGACATGAAGTCAAGTGTGTTTTTCTGGGTCTCTCGCTTATGTACTCTGATACTTCCTCGCAAATCGCCGAAATTTCCTGCCGCTGCTCCTCTAGCAATTTGGGTCCCAGTTTGATGTCTCTCACAGTCTCTTCAGCTGTCAGCGGCACGACCGGAATTTCCCCCTTCAGCACGACATCGGAGACTTCCTCTTCCCGCACAACGACTGCCACGTTGTGAGACCCATTCTCCTCCTGGCGCTCTTTGTATTTGCGCAACAAATTGGCATGAAACAACTTCGTCTTCTGCCCTACTCTGATGCGGTAATCGCAACTGCCAACGCTCTCTATAACTTCATATGGGCCTTGCCAAGCCAGCTCAAGTTTGTTCTCCTTCTTGGGACGCAAAAGTAGCACCTTGTCGCCTGCATCAAAAGCACGTTTTTCTGATGAACGATCCTTTATCTGTCTTTGCCTGAATGCTTCTACATCTAGGTGCTCTTGTGCCCGAGTGCACGAGTCTGCAATTCGATTCCGTAAGTTTACAACGTATTCAGCGGTGGTGATCGATTCGCCACCCGCCTCTTCCTTCAACCACAGCTGACGCAAGATCTGGAGCGGACCCCTAACTGTGCGGCCGTATAATAACTCGAATGGTGAAAAACCAGACGACGAATGCGGTACCTCACGGTACGCAAACAGTAATGCGGGTAGGTATCTGTCCCATTCTGATGGCTGATCTTTGCACAAGCGTCTAATCATGGTTTTAAGAGTGCCATTGAACCTCTCTACCACACCGTTACATTGCGCGTGATACGGAGTCGTCGTGTGGCCGTGAATAGCCAAGAGCCTGTTCACCTCTCTCATTTGGTCAGACGTGAACTGAGTTCCTCGATCGGTAAGAATCCTCTCAGGGACACCTACGCGCGTCCACACTTGCCATAAGGCCTCAGCGACCGTAACCGTATCAATGTGACGAAGAGGGATCGCCTCGGGGTAGCGCGTTGCCATGTCGACCACAACCAAAATAAAACGATGACCTCTTGCTGATGCTGGCACCAGCGGACCCACGATGTCGGCCGCAACTCTCTGGAATGGAATCACCGATAATGGCATGGTTCCGAGGGGGACTCTTTTGGTGCGCCCACGTGGCACGGTTCTCTGACAGACGTCACAAGACTGGCAATAGCGTCGTAGCTCTGCGCACATACCTGGCCAGTAGAAATTCGACCACAGCCTGTCCTGAGTTTTCTTCACTCCCATGTGACCCGCAGTAGGAATATCATGTGCCATGGTCAGCAAGTCTCTCCTCATCTTCCTGGGAACAACGATCTGCCGAAAATTGATCCCGCTCTTGTCCTTGTACTCCCGGCACAACACTCCATGGTGCCAAATGAATTTCACCGTACCTTTACCTTGGACCTTTTCCTTCTCTCCCGCATCTGCAAGAGCACGTACGCTTTTTAATGAAGGGTCTTCCTTCTGTGCTTGCTGGAGCTCCTCCCGCTTAGCCAACGTAACCTTCACCTGCGACTTCAATGGGCCTTGCGGTTTTTCTTCAGCCTTTGCTTGTGCACGTGTTACAACCGAAATGTCTGTTGTCTCACCCGGAGGTGCTGGCTCCAAAGGCAGTGTCACCTGTCTCCCGTCTATGAACGTCGCCACGTTGCCCAACAGCACAGGTTTGCATAAATTCGGCACAACTGCTGCTTCGATCCGTCCGGATACAAATGGGGAAATTAAGTCCACTGCTACCACGTTCGCCTGCTGTATATCGGAGGTAAACGATTTGAGAGAGACCGACCTAATCGGCGTCGCTGCATCGGAAACCAAATCGCCTCTGACGCATATGATCTCCGCACCAGTGTCACGGATACCAGCGACCTGGCGCCCATTCACCTTCAGGTTGTAGCTGGGGCCTGTTCCACCACTGATAACCCCAACAGACATAGACCCAGGAGTAGCGCATACTGTCACCACTGCAGCATTCTTAAGCCTCCGAGTAGGGCAGTTTCTTTTAAAATGCCCCTCCTTGTGGCATACATAACACGCATTCCTGCTACCTGTGGATCCCCCACCTTGTTGACTGCCTGATACCGCAGCATCCTTATTCGGAGACTTGGTGCGTCTGGAAGGCTTGCCGCTTTTCCAAGCATCTCGGGCGTCAGCGTACTGCTGAGCCAGTGCCGCTGCTTGATCTACGTCACTGGGTTCCCGTTCTCTGATGAACGAGCTAACTCGACCGGCAACCCATCAAGCAACTGTTCCATCAAGACGAGATCCTGCAACCCTTCGAAAGTCATTGGTTTCTTGCACAGTCCCATCCAGCGCTTCAACCACAACCTTAATCTGGCCAGAAACTGCATGTAGGATTCACCCGAATCACGCCGACTAGAGCGAAATTTTTTCCTATAGGACTCGCCAGTAAGCTGAAAGCGGGTGAGTAGCGCCTTCTTGACTATTTCATAGTCTGATGCCTGTTCATCCGTAAGTCCCACATACACCTCCCTAGCCTTCCCTCTCAGAAGTGTGGCCAACCTAATCGCCCAAGAACCCTTCTTCCAGTTCTGTAAAGCCGCCAACCGTTCGAACTGCCCTAAGAAAGCTTCTAGATCTTCTTTATCATCGAAGAATGGCATCCTTAATGTCACCTTCTCATACTCGGTGGTGTCACTATCACTTCCCATGGAGCTAACCCGCGACTTCTCCAACTGCGTTTGCTCTTGCTGAAATCCGCAACTCCTCCATCTTGACTTTAGCCTCCACTCTTTTTGCTTCGAGTTCGAATTCTACCTTTCTAACCTCAAGCTCCGAGTGTATGCCCGCCTCAGATTTCTTGGCTTCTATCTCCAGCTTCTTGATGTTAGCTTCCTCCTCCGAATGAATCCGTCTTTCCACAAAGTCCACAAGATGCTCACCCGCCAATCCCATGGAAGTACCTAGATCCACAAATTGATGATAATTAGAAGCAATTCCTGGTGTCCATTGTTCTCTTTTCTGTGCACGCTCCCCCGCACCTGGAGGAAACAAGCGCGACGCAACCCCACGCCCACGGCCCATCGCTAACATCACCGAGGCGGATGGAGTACTCAAAACCGGAACGTTGAACCTTGGTGTAGAAGCCATAACTGACACTGCCGGCGCCGACGTTGTAGCCGTCGTGACAGTCGCCGACGTACGAGAACGGGTATTAGCAGCGGGTGCACTGCTAGGAACACTCATCTTGTCCTGAAGAAGCGAAATGTCTAATATAACCCAAATATCTTCCCTACGACTATAGTAACTAAAGAAGAAAAAGACAAACCAGCTCGTCTGGGAAAAAGGGTGGGTCAGACTATTCCCAAAGGAACGGCCTTATCCCTTCCCCGGCATCTCCACCAAAATGTCACAGTGGCCAGAGAGAGGGCACTGGACGACCGTCAGACGAGGGATGTTTAGAATAAGCAGGAAAACAACACAAACGCAGGACGCAACAACATGAAACATGAATAACCACAAGAAGTCACTTCTAGCGGATAAAATGCAATTTATATTCAAATTCAGCACAATTCCATAATATAAATGCAACTAATAATATAATAAAAGAACCCTCCCCAAAAAAAGAAGAGAAAAAAAAACACCAAACAATCCAAATTCCAGCAAGGAGAAATAATCTTTATATTGTGGCCACAAACACACTTCTGTGCTTGTAATCCGTTTTGACCACTACAAAACGCACCGTCTTAAAGTGTCACACCTCCTAGGTAATTGTTCAATTGTTCAGAGTGGTTCACAGTTCTCTTAACGACACAAGGGCTAGTTTGAGAGTGTCAAACAGACAGGAAGGAAACAGAGGCACTGTACTTATCTCTGATACGCGTCCTGAAACATGCGTCCGAATCTTGGCGTCGACCATCCGGGTACTGCCTGCTGAATCCGTCCTTCCCTCTCGTCTCTGAGCATCCAGACCGAAGGTCTACCCTGGGAAGATAGTTCTGGCCCCCAGTCTGGCGTTGGTGCGTACTGAGTGGTCCGTCGTCACTTGGTCCACCCGTTACTGTCGTCCCAGAAGATGGAACCCGCACGTAGTCGCATCCACAACCCCACCGGCGACCGTTAGCTAGGCACTGGCGATAACGTACACGCAGACGAAAGCGTAGATGCAGTGTTATGTGGTAAACATGACGTAGTAGGCCTGCACACCAGGTATAAAGTGTTAAGTTTGTGAGCACACCAACTCCTCTGCACAGTACAGCTGTTGACCACCCTCAGCCCCACAATTATTACCGTTTGCATGAACCTTTTGCACATGAAACATTATCATGATATATATATATATATCTATATATAGGCTTACGTTACTCATTAACTATTTTTAACATGTAAACAATAGTTAGCAACTGAATCACACATTCAACAACGTCCCTTATGAAAACAAAATATTTCCAACACGAGATCTGAAAATATTAACCCTTAGACAACATCTGTGTAATGCAACAACACACACACGCATTTGACATACAAGACTGACATAGAACATTCGACCGATGCTTTTGCCTCCCCTAGCCAACCTCGGTCAATGCCAACAGAACCTGTAAACACACAAAACCCAAACAAACTATCCTACCGTTTGCTTGACTCACCCAACCGGCCTGTGAAGAAAGTTGCAATCTTTTTCCCCTGGCAGAAGGAAACTTCCACTCCTTGAAACTTCCAACGCCACCCGGTACAGCCCTTATTCCCGGCAGCACCGAGACAATTCCAGTCACTCCCTGGCTGAAGAACAACTTATTCTTCCTAAAGTGTCCAACATCCAAACCCCGGTACAGCGCAAAATACCTGGCTGACCCCCTACAACGAAGAACAACCACCGTCTTCAATGTAGAAAGAGTGACTAACTACACACATACTTTACTCAGCATAACCACTGGGCTCGGCACGCATGCCGCGCACGTGCCTTTCTCGCCCGCCGGCGAAAGAAACTGTAACGAAAACACAGGCGCCCGAATCGACTGTGACATAGAGAGAGAGAGAGAGAGAGAGAGAGAGAGAGAGAGAGAGAGAGAGAGAGAGAGAGAGACGCCCGCGCACACCACACACACACACACACCCAGCCACACACATTAATCTCGTAGATGTTTAGTGAGGTAGTTTTTGTTATTCTTTATTTTGTTTTTACTACAATTATTTACACAGATAAACATATAACAATACATGTAGGGGAATATTTAATGAACGTTTTGCCCTTTATCATTGTTTAACCCACAATATCGCCGATAACTAAGTATAACTATAACACGACGGAACAGTCCTGATGGATTAAATAAAACATCCCATCTACCTAAACCGTTATATAAACGCACAAATTACAGCAAAAAATGCTTAGACCACGGATCCATTTAAAAATTAAAAAAAAAAAAAAAAAATATATATATATATATATATATATATATATATATATATATATATATATATATATATATATATATATATATATATATATATATATATATATATATATATATATA
The DNA here is from genome assembly GCA_036898135.1 of Oncomelania hupensis. Taxonomy (NCBI): domain Eukaryota; kingdom Metazoa; phylum Mollusca; class Gastropoda; order Littorinimorpha; family Pomatiopsidae; genus Oncomelania; species Oncomelania hupensis. Next base: position 7,932,379 of record CM072517.1, read on the forward strand.
TACAGTGAACTCCGGATATAATAAAGGCCGGATAAAGTAAATATTCGGTTTTAGTAAAGTCCAGTCTTGGTCCCGACCAAAACTCTTCTTTGTCTCTGTTTTTAAAAATCGGATATAATAAAAAAATATAGTAAAGTCCGCTTATAATAAAGTGTTTTCTAAGGCCCCTGGCGAGTTTTGCTGCCGCTTATAATAAAGTTTCAAGGGAGATTACTGTATTAAAGTTTCATGAGAGTTACTGACATTCATAATGACGCAACATCGTCACGTCACGCTTACCCTGAAGCCTAAAATAGATCTAATTCACGCACTTGAAGATGAAAAGATGAAAAAAAGAAAAAAAAAGAAATTGCTGAACAATTTGGAATTTTCGCATCAACAGTAACAGTGATTATGAAGGAGAGTGAAAAACTGAAAGAGAGATTTAACTGTTTGGCAGAAAAAGAGTACCTAGCTTAGAAACTTACAAAGCAAATTAGACTTCACTTTCGCTATTCATGATGAAATGCGTTTATGACTAAATAAGGGTGTTATAAGTTGAACACATTATAATTATACCTTTTGTACTGAGATGAATCCGAATCAATGGAGAACTGGGAAACCAACGTTTTGACTGGACTGCACTTTCAAATGAGAAGTAAAGAAGAGATTTATTCCTAAGCTGTTGCATGGCTTTGCAAGACAAACCATCTTTTTTTTAAATCCACCATATTGTTTAGGTTATGTATTTGTTTGCTTTAATTTTGTGAGCTTTTTGTTTTTCCACAATGACGATAGTACAACATGTACAATTCATAATCTACTTTTATGATTTATCCTTCCGATTAAAGGGTTGGTTTGAAATAATTAGGACACGAAGGCTCACATGTTATCTCTTATCGGTAATGGACTCTCTCTCTCTCTCTCTCTCTCTCTCTCTCTCTCTCTCTCTCTCTCTCTCTCTCTCTCTCTCTCTTACCCTCTCTCTCTCTCGCTCTCTCTCTCTCTCTCACACACACTCACACACACGTGAACTTACACACACGGACATAAACAAATAATACTGTAACATTTCAATCAATATACACAAACTGGGTTATAAGAGAGGTATTCTTGAAGAGTTTATAATACCCGAGTTAATAAACAAAAATAATCAATCAACATAATATGTGAGCGTAATGGAATCTAATAAGGGACAATGGACCTACTGCAAGTGTTCATAAAAAAAGTATCTTTTTCAGTTTCAGGTGGCTTCATACGAAAGACTAAAAGGACCTTTTCACTTTCGTGAAATATCACTTGTTATTATGTGGCTGTGTCCAGAAACAATAGATCTTGACGATGAGTGCATATTCATAATGTTCACTCAAGTAACGTAATTGCTATTTACCTGTAATTACGATAGCAATAGGTAATACCCATTGGGGGATGGGAGGGAAGGGAAACACAGAGAAGAAGAAATTCTAAATTTTGAAAAGGCCATGTTCGACAGAGAGAGAGAGAGAGAGAGAGAGAGAGAGAGAGAGAGAGAGAGAGAGAGAGAGAGAGAGAGAGAGAGAGAGAGAGAGACAGAGAGAGACAGAGAGAGAGACAGAGAGAGACAGAGAGAGAGAGAGCTTGCTTGTCCAACCACTCAAATAAATACTTTGAATTTTGTTCTTGGCAACTCTGGTAAGACAAACGTCTCCACGACGACTTATAGACGGCTGTCCGGGGGAGTGGGGCTGGATCTGGGGAGGGTGGGTGTTTTTTAAAATGGGAAAACATAGTTTTCGTGTGGAATTCAGCAAGGGACAACAAACCAACACAGAAATATTATTCTAAATTAAAATATGTAATAACGAAAGCGACTGTTCAACTATGTGAATCTAATCAATTAATGGGATCCAATTCCAATGTACATGTATATAACGCGCCAAATGTCAGCTCAATTTAGAACGATGTTGAGTTACGTGAACACACAGACAAATAGACACACAGACGATTACAGTCTGCAGAAATCCTGGTAAAAGATGGAAATTCGAGAAGTCATTATTTTGTTCACTGATTTGTTTTGCTTTTCTTCTTCTTTACTTGCACCAGGGCCGGATCCAGTGGGTAGGGAGGGAGGGGGGAGGGGGGTGCTAGGAGTGCTGCAGCATCCCCCACCCCCACCCACACCCCTTGGCAACAACAACAACAAAAAAAAAAAAAAAATAAAGAAAGTAGAAGATGGAAGTTTTTGTTCAACTGGAAATACGTTATGTAAGGCAGTTAGTTACAGGACAGGACAGGATGCTATGCTATGTACGCGCCTTTCCCCCAAGGCTCAAAGAGCGGCGATCTATACCAACAAACACACTCACCTGTCTCATTTTACCCTCACACACACCAAATACACATATATCACTCAAACAGGTGGTGTACAGGCAGGGAGATCGCTATTATAAGACGGAAGAAAATCGAATTTTTATTTTTGAAATTTTTATATTGACTGCATCCTGTACCATTATTGAAGGGAGGGAGGAAACCGAAGTGCCCGGAGAAAACCCTCGGTGACCTCAATAGTCTCGTACCTAAGTCACATACGTTCGCCCCTTGCGGCAATCGAACCCGCGACCTTCGGCATAGGAAACCGGCGACTTATCCACTGCGCCACGAGTTTTACTTGTGGTGTTTCACCACTCTGTACCATACATTTTAAAAAGAACTAGACTAGCACGCCACCCCACCTCCTCCCTCGAAAATGGATTGATCCAGCCCTGTTAGACCAGCGTTTTCTATCTCTTTATAATGAGAGTGTTGGATTAGTAAACGTTAAATTAAAACAAAAACAAAGTTTCAGTTATGCTAAATTAACCCTCTAAAATCGTTATTATAAACGAAGTCGGTTATAGTCAAGTAAACCTCTAAAACTGTATTATAAACGAAGTTTCGGTTATAGTAAAGTAAACTTTAAAAACTTTACTGTAAACGGATTTTCGGTTATATTAAATATTCGGTTATAATAAAGATTTATTTGGTCCCAGGGCACTTTACTATATCCGAAGTTCACTGTATATATATATATATATATATATATATATATATATATATATATATATATATATATATATATATATATATATATATATATATATATATATATATATATATATATATAGGTAAAGGTAAAGGTAGTCCCATAGCCTTGTGGCCGTAGGGGAGTGTGATGTTGGAGATCACACTTATCTTGGGCCAGCGTAATGAGGGCGATGCCCAACTCTCTCCCTCGCTGCCTTTGCCTTCCCCACCCTCAAGAGGGTAGGTACTCAATCACAGTTGAGTCAACTGGGGGCGTTGTTATTTGTCGCTTCACGCACGCCTTAGCGGTCACCCATCCAAGTGCTAACCGCACCGGACGGTGCTTCACTTTCGACACAGTAGCGAGTGCTCCAACCACTGCACTATCCGACACCCCTATACAGCTTATTAGTTAGTTAGTAAGTTAGTTAGTCATTGTTTATTAGATCTTGACGATTTTACCGATACGTAACTGTATTGAGGTTCGGAAAGGCGACGGTACGGTATACCGGTGCGGGTGTCCAAGGTCCGGTTCACTGGGAAATCTCGACAACACATAACGCGACAGTGGGCGACATCTCGTCCGCCCAGAGAGCGAGCCTAAAGCCCAAACAGCTTATCCCCGTGTTTGAGCATGGTACCAGTCGCCAATCCTTCTGAACTCTTAAAGTTCTTAATTAAAGACCTTTCCCGTTGAATGTTTTGTTTTATTTTGATTTTGTGGTTTAAAGTTTGCTAATATTCTAAACGGTTATTTATCATAATTTGTTTTGAAGGCGTTCAAGCAAAAATAAAACTTCAGTTTCTATGGAAAGGTGGTTCTATGAAACTGTTTTGAAGTGTATGACAATCTTTCTTTTGCGTCGGTCACTACTGTCAGTGCCATATCCCATTTGATTGTAAAACTTAAAATCGCGGTATACCGGTACAAAATGCCAATACGACCTAAAAATACCGCGGTAAAACCGGTACGACTTTGACCCACGGTACCCACCTCTATTGTCCAGCGGACTGCACAGAGCCGAATCTGAACCACAACTTGGTTGACAGTGATGGAGAAAGTTTTTAAGCTAGGGGTATTTATACCCTCAACCAAAAACATGTGGGGGTTTTCATACCCTCATTGCTAACATAAGGGGGTTTTTATACCCCCTTTCAGTTTTTTAGGGGGTACACCAACATACGTAATAAACACTTTGCGTGGAAAGTCTTTTCATCAGTTTGAGTTTCTTCAGCCGGGCCCGGTTACGGCTCACCTTTTTCTTCTCTTACCGAGCACTCAAAGCCAAAGGCTAACAAAAAAGTTTGTTTTTCTTTTCCTTCATCTTGTTTTAATTTTTTGGAGCAATTAGTTTTGTCTGCTTTATTTTTCCTTTTCTTCGGCTTCCCCTCAGATCGCTGCTTGTCGGCCATGTTTAATGTTGGGTTGTTGTCAGTCTTATATAGCCAATCAAAAGCGTCGAGAAGAAATAGTGAATATTATCGTGCATACGATTGGCTGTTTCTCGGAAGCGACAGAATGAATAGGAGGGGGAGAGAGGGTGGTAGGCGGGCGCGCAGGACGCACAGGCACACGATCCAAATCGAGCGAAAGCTGTACGCACGACCGAAATAGTTGTACCTGATGATACCTCCCAGCAACTTAGCTTTACGTTTTCATACCCCTTTGGCACTGACTTTGTGCGTGTTTATACCCTTTTATTACATTTTCGTTACGTGATTTCCCAACTTAGTACGTGAAACACGTACGATTGTACGTGATCTCCATCACTGGTTGAAAACGGACTCACTCCTGATCCGTATAAATGACTATCACATCAATGAATAAAGTAATATATTGAAATACTTCGAAATCGTCGTGAATCGGAACGAGCAAAATGTCGGTCGACCAGTCCGTCTGCCCGTAGGTTCATTGCTCGCTCTATCTCAAGAACCACGGAAGATATTTTGACCAAACTTCTTGACCTTGATAAGAGGCCACCCTCCTGTGCCATCCTATTTACCATATTTCAAAGGTCAATGTCGCTGGGTTCAATTTTTGGCTAAACCGTTTCGCTCTATATCTCAAAAGCGGCTGAACCGATTTTTATTGATTGTTAGTGTATAGGTACTTCAGCTTAATGGCGGTCCATTTGTCGGCAAGTCCTTTGGTCGGTCCGTCACTTCGAATGTCACTTAAAAAAAACACAACAAAACTTCCAAACACATTTGTTAATCTTATCTCAAGAATGATTTAACCGATTTTGATGATTACAATGTGCACCACTCCGCTTTTTGTGTCCTTCATCTGTGCCCTTTCTCACAGGTCGAGATCGCTAAGTTCAACTATATAACACACACGGTCTGCGATGTATTTCAAAATTGGCTGAACCGAATCTGTGTTGTAATTATGATGATTGTTATGACTGTGATACGATATTATGCTTTTTTTGGTAGTTGTTTTTTCTTCTTTCATTTTGTGATAATAATTTAGCAGCAGGCGTCTGTATGATGGGAATGACTATGTGCTTGATATCCTTTAAAAAAAAAAGTTCAATTTTATGTTGTAAGGTAAATGTATGTGATGCTCTTTTATATTATGTAATGTCAATGTTATGATGTAAATTTAAATGTGTGTGAGGGCTGCTGAGGACAGAGATAGATGGAGTATACTGGTTAAACGATCATCTGTGGTGCCCCTACGACCTCCGGGTTACGGGACAGGATAGGATAGGATAGGAGGGGAATTGTGAGTGCGGTGTTTATGAGCGTGCTTAAGAAGCAGTATTTATGCGTGCATGATGCATTTTATATTGTATACCTTATGTATCTGAAGTTTGAATGTCTATACCTTATTTGAAAAACGCTTAATGCTTTTGTGTGCTCGTTAACTCTTCCATGTTTTGGTTGCTTGTCTCCAATAAAATCTTGTTTTAAACCAATGTTTAATGGCTGTCATCATTCCTTGTAAGAGGTCGTAAAGGTTTGTTGAACGGAATTGAATTGATGTCCTTTGTGGTAAATCTGGGATTATGCCGTGTTGGGTTTGAGGTGGTGATGATTAGGAATATCGATCTTGACAGAAGCAGGAGAGGAATGACATTATCACCATTCAGTTCTCGCCTACTGCTGTTGCACGCCGCATTGATTTCCTAACTACGGCTATCAAGGGTTAGTAGACCTTTTTAATTAGTCGCACGCCGTAATTACAACCCGCAGCTTGGGTAGGGATCAGTCACCTGCTGAGATTAGCTTCCAATATTTTGTAAGTTTATCTCGTGCATTTTGTATGTTTTATCTCCGACTAATGTGCTGTACATCTAGGCCTAACTCGGTTGGGTTCTGAAAGTGAAAAGTTCAATTCAATAGATTGTCTTGGCATTGCAAGGCCGAACTAGCGGATTGCAACTGACATCAACCTTTTGGTTGATCCCTAATGCGCAGGATAGAGCAAAAATTGTAGGCGAGACACTGTGCGTTTGTAAAGGATGTCCGCCTCAACGTTAGACAATTCTGGCGCAACATGCTGGCCAGGCGGCCAAAGTTGTTTTCCCTGGATTTTCCAAGCATGATCTATTATTTACGCATTTCCGGTGTGTACGTCGTGATATCCGATCGATATATTTACATCATCTTCTAACAAACGATTGAAACAATGATAATGTAGTTAGTGTTTGTTTGTTTGTCTGTACGTGTATAAGTCTGCACCATCAAGCCAAATTTTCAGATTTTTGTATTTTTGCATTTTTTGCTTTCTCGCGTAATGGCCCACCATAATGACACAATATGAAGTTGTTACTTGAGGAAGTGCTATGACGTATTTATTTACGTCATATTCATGGAATATCGTCATAAAGAAGGAAATTTACGTTTGTGTGCGTCATTTTTGCCATCTGAACATCTCTTTCAGGGTACTTTGGGAATAAAGGAAACGGTCATGGACACCTCAAGCATTGTCTTTAGCATCCATTCAATTGAAAACTCCCTTCAAAATATTTATTTGAAACCGTTGAGCGAACATCTTGCTTTCAGCAACTTTATGCCCCTTTAAGTCTGTTTAACGTTCTAATGATTTGTGTCCATAATTATTATCAATGGCATCTTGCTGCCAATGAAGTGTGAAACTTTACCTTAAAACTTTTTTCGATCTCTAGGCTGCCTTTGTCACAATCGACCACTTCGTCCTCCATCAACGCCTTGAGAACGCTTAAAGGATTTCTGCTTCTACGCTATTATACCCTTTTAAAATTATTTTTATTGTCCCGCTTCTTGATTCTTCATTAATAAATTTTAACAGTAATCGTAATCGTAGTCATGATGAAACACTGAAGAATACATCGAAAACGTTATCGCTAGAATTTATGGCAATCGGAAGATGAACACTAATAGTGTTAGATTCTGACAGGAGGAGAAAGATCCCACCTAGGCTAGCTCTGTTGACGTGTGACGTCACTGGAAAAAAAAATAAATCCAGCAAAAAATCAGTACGAGTGCGTGTAAACAGAGAGTGCGTGCCAAGAGGGAAAGCACAGTAAGTGAGACTTTACAGTGATTTGTTAGCTTTTGTTTTCATATTCAATGACATCACTGACAGGATTGTGTAGCCAGAACACAGTAATGTGTTTTTCTCTTCTATTTTTGGTCGAAACAGACTGTTCTGGAAGCTGATCATTATGCGGGTGCTCTATCCAACGGTATACTGCACAATATATAAGATCGCACTTTCATGACGTAAAACCGAGGAAGAAAAAAAACACACCGCGTTTTCTCGAAAAGCTTCATTTCTGGACTTACGGTGTTCTGGCTTCACAGGGCAGATGTGTGTGTTGGAGCCAAATATAACTCGGAACAACCTAGACAAGTGTGGTCATTAGCTCGGCCAATATCACTCTCTTCATTCCATCAGAACTAACCTAAACGCATCAACATTAACCAAGTCAAACATAAGTCAAGTCAAGTCACCTTGAACAGACTGAACCTTCCATGCTTCAAAACTGAAATGTATGAGCGCAGGCTTCGAAGTGTCTTATTTTCTCTCTGTCATCTCTCTATACCTCTAATTTGATATTAGGGGTAGAGTTTAGAGAGAAGAGACTTCGAAGCCTGTTGTATGAGCTATATATAGGTGACTATTAGCCTACTGTAACCGTTAATAAAGCTAACCACATTTAAAATGCGTCTGAAGTCAAAATGAAAAGTGCGAAAATCTTACACAATATCTAATAGCCTGTCTTATTCATTGGGACGGTTCGTGGAGGTTCCTTAACCTTTTTGGGATGTTCTCAGATCCACAACCTGTTCCTTAACCTTTTGGACCCCCCCCCCCCCACCCACCCACCCACCAAAAAAAAAAAAAGTTCCGTAACATAGATTCCAGATCTCAGAACATCGAAAAAATGATTCTTCACGAACCTCCACGACCTTCCAGTTAAAACAGTCCATTAATAGATTGATTGATTGATTGTTGCTTTAGGTCCAGCGGACTCTTCCGAGCCAAATCAGGACCGGACAACCCCCGATCCGCATAAAAGATCTGCTGAAACAACCCTAGTGGGAAAATTGAATGCCCTCCACCGGCCAGTCACTTTACAATAAAGACATCCCACGCAGGGGACGGCTGAGGCTTTACCCCAACTACTCGAACCCCCGGTTACAAAAACAAAATAGAATACAAACATCATTATAAATCATCAACAAAACACATACATATAAAATGCCTATAGGTGCTAAATAATAACATCATAGGAAGCCCTAGTGTCCACCCGGCAGAAAGCGTCCAACACTCCCAAGCTGATCCAACAGACCTCATACACAAACAAGGAGTCTTGTCCAGGAAGAGTTTTCAAGAAAAAAGGTAGGTCATTGATCTAGCGAAGAAGAAGATAGTATAGCAGATTGATAGAACAGAGCAGGAATGAGAAAGAGCAAATGAGAAAGACAGCGACAGTGGGAATTTAAAGCACAAAATTTCCAGAAAGTGGGGATACTATTTATACTAAAACCCCCGGCACTCCAACGGGGGTACTGTTGCCGCAGTGAATCTGTCATGCCTACAAAGTCAAGACAGGTTTTCAACTGGGGCTTTCACTTTTCCCTTTATAGGTTAGAACAATCTACAGTGGCAAGATTGCTCATGACCCCAAGGGGTCCATTAATAGATGACTAGTTGCTTATCGCCAGATGATGTTATGGAGGGAAACATCCTCTTTTTTTTTCTTTTTTTTTAAAATATTTTTTTTAAGCTTCGTACATGCTTATTTGAGAGATTTCATCTCAATTATGTGGATTAATTCATAATCTCTTCTATGGCCATACTATTTATTGTACAAGTTTGGAAAAAAAATCACACTGACTTTAATGACTCATTTTACAAAGTCAATTCCTGTGATAAACGTCTCTCATCACCAAACAAATGCCTATACCAGGGACTCTCTCATGTCAAGCAAACGGTCTACCACTCTCGAATGATAACTCAATAGTATTAACAGCATTACCTTATGTTAATTAGGCACTGTGTCAGTTTCACTAGCTTTGTAGTCGGTACTCCCGATTTTAATGTTAGATAGGCCTACTGTGTTAGTTCGCAGCAATAATTAATGATTTAATATTAGCGAACATTTCATTTAGCTGTTGTATAGACGTTTCTTTCAAAAGGATGTGTACTGTATCGTAAATTTCCTGTGAGCGCAAGATTTAAAAATCAAAGCAATTCACAGCTAGGAAATTTCTTCGTCCAGACGGAGTATCCACGGATTCGCGAAGAAAACAATAGACTACATGCCAGGCACTTTTGTGACACAAAGACTGAAGCATGTCGAAGATGAGGGTATCACCAACAGCTGTGAAAATTCTGCTAGGTTGTTTGACCTTTTTAGTGACATTGAAACTACTTATGTCGTTGTTGGGATCATCAACTCAGCCTCCACACATCATCTTCGTCGTTGCAGATGACCTAGGTATTTGCACTTTTATTTTTTTTTGTTGTTGTTTTGTTTTAAAAATGTGTAACAGGGCGAGGTCTGTTCATATATCGTTCATACATTAATTAATAACTTCGTTGACAATCTGTGTGCTTCATTTATTTTAGGCCTTTAGGCGATGATCTGTGTAGATAGGCCTATAGTTAATTTGGCATGCTATTTATATTACTATAGGCTTACACATATTTTATTGTCGCAACAATTTTATTTCTTAATAGTTTAATTGCTAGGGTATCTGAGAATAAACATTGGATAGGATAGGATATCTTGCCCACATGTCAAATTTCCTTGTGTAAAATGGTAACAGATCGTGTCTTGTATCTTATCATGAATAAAGGCCTATAGTTAATTATCTTTGTACTTCATGTGTAGGCCTGTAGTTGATTATCTTTGTGCTTCATGTATTATATGCCTATAGTTTTTTTTATCTGTGTGCTTCTATTTTTTTTTGGCCTACAGTGGATTATCACGTGTATTTTAGGTATTATGTAGACTTAGTTTGAGCGTTTCTGTATTTCAGTATGTCTAAAAACCGGATATGGGTTCTTCTGGCAGAATGTCAAGGCCGCTGTTCAATAGCCTATGGATTACATAATTATTTACAACTGAATAAATTGTCAAAACACTGATCATCTTAATATGCAGCTATCACTGTAAACTTACTTATCCCGTGCAGGAAGCGAAAGACTATGATAATGATGATGATGATGATGATGATGATGATGATGATGATGATGATGATGATGATGATGATGATGATAATGATGATGATTGGTCGATTGATTGAGTTGATTTGATTTATATTACTTGCTTTATTGTTGTTTGTTTCTCAATCAGTCGATCAATTGATTGATCGATTGATTTGAGTCAATGAATGAATTATAGGTTGGAACGACGTCAGCTGGCACAACCCTCAGATCAAGACGCCCGTGCTGGAAAAATACGCGAGGGCGGGCGTCATTCTGAACGCTTCTTATGTCACACCAATCTGTTCACCGTAAGTTCGGCTAACAGGCCTTGACAACCTTTTTCCATCGTGTCCTAACCGTGCTATCTAGAGAATTTCTTCTATCTTTGAAAATCATAATGCCTCTATTCCTTTTCCTTTACTTCTTCTTCTTCTTCTTCTTCTTCTTCTTCTTCTTCTTCTTCTTCTTCTTCTTCTTCTTCTTCTTCTTCTTCTTCTTGTATTTCGTCTGCACAAACTGATTTCATTTGAAAATAATGGTTGCCTAATAATTTATAAGAAGGTATTTGATTATTTCAATCTAAAGGGAGTGAGTACATAGACTAAATTGCTACGTGCATGTGAGTCAATAAAATGACAAGCATCCACTGGCACACCAACACGTACCCGTATGCGATATATATAAAATTTCTAATAAATTCTCTCAAAATGACTAGCACCTTTGAGAGCAGGATTTTTTTTTCTCTCTATATATATACATAAAGAAAAATAATTATCCTGCTCTCAAAGGAGCTAGCCATTTTGAGAGAATTTATTAGAAATTGTATATATATATCGCATTATTATATTTATTATTAGGCCTATATATTATTGAGCTGGACAAGCGCTGTATATGAACAATTCAACTTGGTTACACTCAGTTTAATTAATATATATTATGAATGCAGTTGTACCAAAGAGCTTAATGATAGAAAGAGGGGGAACTTGGTACAGAACCGCGAGACGAAAGGTACGAGGTATGCTCCCTTGTCGACATGCTGAAAATGGCTCGTGGCAGAAAGTCAAAAGGCGACCGAGTGAAACAGGGCGGTGACTTTTGCACAGCCATCAATTGCCATAATGCCAGATACAAGAAAAGTTGTGTTGGCAAGTCCTTTTTCAAATTTCCAAGAGACAAAGAAAGGTAAATTGCAATTGAAAAACTTCATTTTTTGTTTTGTTTATGTAGGCCTAAACTAAGACCGCTGCAGTGTTGTTAGTGTTAAAACAATCGGAGAGCGGCTTGAATGATTCATGTTATACCTATGTGCTAAATCCAAAAGTTTGCTTGCTGACAGTTTTTGTTCAACAGGTCGCTCACTGTTTATGTTATTGCTAGGTTGTTTGACTATATTTGTGCTTACATTTCAAAAGTAGATGTCAGATTGGCAGTTTGGCTTCGTCAAACTGCTTATGTTAACAAGTTAAATTAGACCAAGTCTGTTTTCTCCTCGTGATCAAATACTGTGCAAGATAACCCCTTACCTAGGCACAAAAATGGTCCTTGATTTGTTGTTTTTCGTTTGAGTGTAAACGGGGAAAAAAAATGTAATGTAAAAACTCAGTCCTTAAATTGTTCTGATCTGTGAATTTCTGCGCATTAGATCTATATTGCGTGGAATGTTGCAGTCTAGGTTCTGATTGTTCTGTCTGATTAATTATTTTCCATGAAGTGACTGATATTATTAAGCCAGTGATGTGGGAGGTGAGAGGGTTGGGTGGTAGGGGGACTCCTGATATAAATTAAATTCACACTATTAGTTAAACATTTTGTTATTGTGCTTTATTGTGATTAATTGATTGAATGACAGAGCTCTCTCTTCCCCCAACCCCCCACTCTCTCTCACTCTCTCTCTCTTTCTCTCTCTCAATCTCTCTCTCTCTCTCTCTCTCTCTCTCTCTCTCTCTCTCTCTCATGATTACGGATTTACACAGTTTCGGATAAATGAAACAGTCTGTCATGCATATTTTAATTTTAAAATATCTGTCGTTGAGTAAAAAATAATAAATTCCAGGGCAGAAAACGAACCTATGACATACACACATAAGCAGCATAAAAGCACCTAATAAATGTCAATAAGTAAACATTAAAAAAAAGACAGCAGTAGTGGAATGTTAATAATAATGATGGTTAAAAGTTTGGTTTTTGCAAACGTTGCCATAAAAATGTTCTTTTGCAATGGCATAGGCTCATAAGTTACCACGCACAGATTATTCATATAGCAGATGATGAAATATAGCCAGCCCGAGCAAAGGGAAATAATCCGTGAGAGCGTCTCGCATTTTTGTATATGACATAATGGAAGTTCCCCCTCTTTCCATAATAAGCTCTTTGGTTGTACTGTATTTGAGCTCCTTCAGCTCATGTAAAAGCACATAGAAATGAAAGCTAGTATATCACACTTTTTGTCCACTTTTGATAGCAGGATATACCTTTCATGATATTAATGTTGGGGATATATTAATTTTGTGTTAGGAATTTTGATTTTTTTGTTTTTCGGGTTATAGTTCCAGAGCAGTTTTATGACCGGCTATTATGCCCATCGGACAGGATTACAGGTAAGTCTATTACATTATGTCCTGGAATCTCTACCTCCTACCCCTCCCTCCCCCCCTCCCCCCCTCCGCCCACCCCAGCCTCATGCTCTAGTTATTATGTAATTCAGTTCAATTTAATAAATTTATTTATAGTCTGTTCACAAATTAAAGTGATATTAGACTGTATTTATTTATAATTTTAACAAGTACATTAATTAATTAAATAAAAATAAATAATTAAATAAAAATAATATACAGTTTATATTTTTTTTAAAATTATTATTTGAAATGAAAATAAATAAATACAATTATTATTTAAAAAAAAAAGTTCCTATAACCATTAAACAATTCAACTCTTAACTCTGAAATGTCAACATTATAATATTAAAAGTATATAGCAAGTAAAACGATACAAATTATTATATCATAGATACAGTTTTTAACATCAGTTCATTATCAGCTAGTATGTTCTTTTTATCATTATGCTGTCTGATAATAGTATCAATATTATGTTCTTCTTATTATTATGTACAAAGAATGTGAATATACCTATAATAATTTATAATATATATTTTTGTGTTCAATCTGTTATGTCGCCCACTTGTCAAATTTCATTTTGTAAATGATAACAATAAAGCATCTTGTATAATTTGTAATGTATCCCCATGGTATAGTAACAAACAGGTGCAAAATGGCGCATAAATAAACAAAAATAAACAGTAATCATTACTGAGAAATTATATGTCAGTATAATTTTAATTCAGCTTTGCCAAAACTAATTATGTCACATGTCGGTATGTGTCAAAATTAAGTAGTACATGAATGGTTATTTCGAATCCAGAATTAAAATTATTATATGTACTTTCAAGCAAACTAAAGTATTTGTAACAAATTACATGCGAGGCTTGTACGTGCTTAATTGTGTATTGATGACATAACAATTTAACGTGGAATAGGTAATGTACGGACTAACTTTATTTTTATCTCAGCAAGACTGATTCATATACTAAAATTATTTCATTGTGAAAGTACAAATTCTGACTTTTATCGCTTCACAAACCAGTTTTTTTAAAACTTTTTAAATATTTTGATTCGTTTTGTATTTATTGTTTTTTGAGTTATTGCATGCTGTTGTAAAGGAAACATTGTGGCAAGTCAGTCAAAAAGTCTCATAGTAATAGTAATAGTAGTAGTAATAGTAGTAGTAATAGTAGCAATACTAATTTATCAGATGATATCACAGGCTACCATATGTAACATTTTGAGCGATTCAAACTTGTACAATGGCTACAAAATTTGCAAGGAGATGAATGTGAAAGTATAATAAACAGTCATATTTTTTGGTGTACGCAAATTACCGTCAAAAATACACTATAAAAATTGCATAGCAACATATTTTTTTTAATATAGTTATATTTACACGTTTAACATTATTTCTCATATTATAATTTTTATAGTTAAGTTAAATTATGTGTTTTTGACACTAATGATATGATTTAAAACCTAATGTGGCCAATCAGATCGCTTCTTGGTATAAAGTGCAGACTAGACTAGACACGAAAGATGGCGTTGGCTAGAAGCGAAAGGATGTAGTGCGAGAAACTTGACTCAATGCGCGGTTAATTAAACCAGACCAATCGCTCCTACGATTATCGGCGGTTACAACTGAGAAACGGAGACATTCGCTTGGCCAACGCGACCAGTTGTGGATATTACTTTATTCATTCTTCCTCTCGAGGATTCGAAGCATCGTAGAAGACTATCACTGTATCACTATCAGTATCATAGGCATAACCCGTAACATTTAACATCAGTCAGCAGCTACTAGATGAGAAAGCACCAGTCATAAATGATGCCAGATGTCGACATGAGCTCCACTACAAAACGTCGGATAAAAATGTTACCTAATGGGTCGTCTGACTACGACTTGTGTCTGTTTTGTCACAAATCACGTCGCAAGAAATCGAGTTCGTCTTCATCAAGTTCATGGGCTTCACTTACCACTTGTAAAGGTGATGGCCATCTTCTGATTGAAGCTGCCACAGTAAAGCAGGATGAACGTGTGCTGCATCGCATGAGGACAAGAACGGACACACAGACAGTGAAGTATCATGTAAATTGCTATAAAAGGTATCTCAGATTCGCAACTGAGCCAAAGAAGATGAGTCAGCAGTATTATACAAAGTTGTATTTCAAGGAGTTTTGTAAGGATGTGGTTGCTAGCCTGGACACACATAAATCATCCATTACTATGACAGAGCTGCTTGCATTGTACATGGACAACAGTGAGGGCGCATTGTTAAAAAAGATGACAAAACAAACTTTGAGGAAAAAACTGAAAAAATTGTATCCCAAAGTAAGGTTTGCGAATCCGAAAAAAGGAAACCAAAGTATGTTAATTTATGTTCACGAGGAAGCTTTGTTGTCAGTACCTGAGTGTGGCGGCAGTAGAGCTGAGATGGAGAGTGAGGGCGCCGCGAGAGGATCGTCCAACTCTTGTTCTCTTGAACGTGAGAGTGCAGAAAATATAGTGGACAGTGAGACACAATAGGCTACAGCCTTGACTCTGTGCAAATTGCCCTTTCTGGTAATCAAACACAGCTGAGTAACTAAGGATGTGTGGCTCAGTTATGACAACTACTGTAAGATCAATAGCAGACAACAAGATCCTGTTTTCAAAGCAATAAGCATTAATAATCTCGCTGTACAACAGTCGCCTAAAAGATTTTGTATAGTATATCAAACCATCATTGTGAGGTTTTTCTTCCATCTTTTGTGTTTGCCATGGGCCGTGTCATGAGCACAACTTTTTGTAGACTCAAGCGTTATATACAATAGAAATTGTCGTCATTGTCATCGCTGACTGGGAAACTGGACATCCTGTGCTGATGCATCCTTTGGATCATCTTGCAGCATGTAGATGGTGAGTTCATATAAATTATAATTTTAAAATGATATTTGCCAGGTATATTTCAAGTTGACTTTACTAGTAAACTGTACATAATCAGGGGTGCGAGCACTTTCAAAATAGTTTTGTTTTTTGTTCTGTCCTGAATAGAATGTAAACAGCAACAGAACAAACACTGGGAAAGGCACTGAGCATTCCACAATGGATGGAGACACGCGCGTTATAAATGGACACCATTATCATCAAGGGCGTTTTATTTATTTTAATCGATAAGTCTAAAAGATTGATATTTGGCTTTAATTCATCTTTTCAATCAGCCAGTTTCTGCTATAATCTTGACCCTATCCGCTAGACCTTGTTCGTGCGAGCTTAGAGTCGGAGATCTATCAAGCTGCACGTGTAGGCCTATGCCCTCATCTCAACAGCCTCAGATGCTAGAATTCAGGCTGACTAAGTGACTGCCTAAGTGCAAAGAAGTAGTCCAAAATCGGCAAAAGGTTTATTGAAATCTATTGGAAATTGACCACAGTTCCATGCTCATGTAACTACTTCTTTCTAAATTCTAGTAATACTACAGAAAATTAAATTTAAAAAACTTTAAAAAGTAATAATTTACATACCCAAGTCATAACTTTAAACACTGTACTGGTGTATATGGTGTATGCTAACATACTAAGTTATGGTTTTGTGGCCATTTGCACGTATTTGTTTTGTTTTGGATAAATTATTAGTTTTATTACAGACTTCATTATACTGTATACTATAAGTGTATTCTATAATTTTTTACATGCAAACGTCTTTAATTGTTGTCAGAACAATATATCCATAGCCTCTCACAATTTGTTTCCGACCCCACTTTCCCTCACTCCGATCACATCATCGACTGGAAGTCATTGTTTCACAAGATCTTGAGTCTGACCACTACGCTGTCCTTTGCTCTCTCTGCCTCTCTCATCCTCAGAAGAAAAAACACTCAGGTCATCCAAAACCATGCACTTTCCACTGGAATAGTCAATATGTACAGCTCAAAAACAGTGACACTTCTCAAAATCTTCCATCTATTCTGACCAAAACTTCTGACCGCTTTGAAAACATGTCTAACTCAACTGCCAACAAGCTCCAGCTCAATGCTAACAAAACTGAAGTTATTCTTACGGGTACTAAACACAGCCTGTCTTTTTCTCCTGTAGACACTGTCACTCTTGGCCAAACCACTAAATTCCTATGTCGTATTCTGTCAAAAATCTTGGTGTCAACCTTGACCACACCATCTCCATGTCAGAATTCATTCTCAAAACCTGTAGTGTAAAACATGCAACTTTCAGCTCCGTAGAATAGGCCTTGTCTCCAAGCATCTGACCACTGACGATAGTGTCAACTCATTTCCTCTCTTATTCTGTCATGCTTAGACTATTATAACTCTCTCCTGGCTGGACCTCCTTCTTCTTCTATTTATCTGCTCCAACGTGTTCAGGACTCAGCTGCTCGTCTGGTTCTCAAAAAGAGCAGTTCCCCTTCTATTCCTCCCTCTCTCATCATTTATAGTTTACTTGTAAATTTATATTCTTTTTTCACGTTTGCATTATGTCTTTGCATAGTTTATTAGTTTCTTTTTTTTGTTTCACTTCTTTTCGTATGTATGTCGATGTTAACATTAAGTATTAATGTGTAAGAACTGTTTTGATTGCACTTTTTAAGGCTTGAGTGGTTGGCTATGCGCGAGTAAAGCATTCCACTGTTTTGGGGCAGAATAAGTGAATGATCTTTCTATGTTTTTGTCTGGATTTTAGGAATACAGAGTGTGGATGAATCTGCAGAGGAGTGCAGCTGGCGGAAGGTGTATAGACAGGAAGCAGATGAGACAGGTATGAAGGACAAGAATCGGAAAAGAACAGAGAGTTTGTACTCAATTCGCTTTACAAGATAAATTATGATAGTAAAGAGTTTGTACTCAGTCTGCTTTAAAATTAATACAAGATAAAGTATGATAGTATGACACAGAACAGAGAGTTTGTACTCAATCCGCTTTACAAGATAAATTATGATAGTATGACACAGAACAGAGAGTTTATACTCAATCAGCCTAAATACAAGATAAATTATGATATGACACAGAACAGAGAGTTTGTACTCAATCGGCTTTACAAGATAAATTATAGTATGGCACAGAACAGAGAGTTTGTACTCAATCTGCTTTACAAGATAAATTATAGTATGGCACAGAACAGAGAGTTTGTACTCAATCTGCTTTACAAGATAAATTATAGTATGACACAGAACAGAGAGTTTGTACTCAATCTGCTTTACAAGATAAATTATAGTATGGCACAGAACAGAGAGTTTGTACTCAATCTGCTTTACAAGATAAATTATAGTATGGCACAGAACAGAGAGTTTGTACTCAATCTGCTTTACAAGATAAATTATAGTATGGCACAGAACAGAGAGTTTGTACTCAATCTGCTTTACAAGATAAATTATAGTATGGCACAGAACAGAGAGTTTGTACTCAATCCGCTTTACAAGATAAATTATGATAGTATGACACAGAACAGAGAGTTTGTACTCAATCTGCTTTACAGAGTAGATATGGCTTGGTAGACCAGTGGAACTGGTTTCCTGTGCCGAAGGTCGCGGGTTCAAACCCTGCATGGGGCAAAAATTATGTGACTTGGGTTTGAGACTTCTCAGGTCACTTAAGATTTTCTTTGGGTCCTTCGATGTCTTTCCTGACTTCAATAAGGATTTTAAAGGCAACCAGCCTTAAAAAAATAAAAAATAAATCTGAAGCTAATATTTTGTTTCCTTTGTGTCTTCTAATAGTAATATAGAGACTTGGCTTTACACCACATGTTTTAAGTTATGAAGGTGTGTATGTAAGAGTGTAACGTGTAAGAGTGTATTATTTTGGTTACAGATTGCTGCACTTAGTTTGATTATGATTTATGAATAAGATGCACATTGCATCCAGTATTTTTATTATATATATAGTAGGATTTACACACACTCTTGAATGTGTACAAAGCACAAACCAATCACATAAATATATGCATGTGATCATGCAACTATGCATGTGATCATGCAGCTATGCATGCAATAAAAAAAAAAAAGGCTGGAAAGTTGTGAAAAACACAAAAAATAAATATTATTTAATGTATTTAGATTTTTTGATTGAGTGGATCCAGTGCTATTATTAAAAAGATATCACTACCATTTTACCTGGGCTACAGGGTGTGACACATTACTGACATAAAGAAGGTTCCTTGGGACTTAATGATTTACTTTACATTATAAAAATGAGCTGATCACCCACATAATTCTCTAGCACGGAGAATCGCGTGCACCATTTCACTGCTGCAGCATCCAAGGTGTCAAACAACCTCACAGCAGATGTACCTAGAAAGTTAACTCTTTTATTTGGCTTTATTTATATTAACTGATGTGGATACATTGTGCGCATAGTATGAACGTACTTGTGTGACAGTACACAAAGTATACACCGCTTGCAGTTGCAGGGAGGCCATTGGAGACTGGGCAGCACAATGACTGGATGAGGGATGACACTGGACAGACAAGGGAGCCTTTCTGTGAAATCGTACTTCCTTGTTCATGTTTGCAACAGGTTGGTTTGAACGTTTCTTCCAGTAAGTGGAAACGTTTCATTAGCTTCAGGTTGAAACGTTCTTGATTCATTTTATTATAGTAGTAGTAATAGTAGTAGATTGAGGACGAAAGAGACCATGAATCCTTTATAAACGTCCTATCTCATCCACACTTTGTTTGGGTCTATATGCACACAGTTTGTCTATATGTATTACTCATCAAAGCAATAGAATACATCTCTGAATTTTGGCGTTGCGTCCAGCTGGTTTTTCAAACATTTAATATTCTGTGCAGTTTTTATACTAGTGGTAAACTGTTCCAAGTTGAAGAAACTGTTAGTAAAGAAACATTTTCTGATGTTAGTATTAGAATGCTGCTTAAGTATCTTACCTTCTGGGTTCCTAGTTTTGTTGGGATGAGGTGCTAGAAAAATAATCTGACCATTCTAAATCATCAATTTTATTATATATTTTAAAACCTTGAATTAAATCTCCTCTTAACTCTATGTTCATATAACGACTGCAGTTTGAGGTACTTCAATGTGTAAGACAGAATGACATTCTTTCAGCAACTGTGTGGCTCATCTCTGAACTCTTTCTATCATTATTGATTGCCTCTTGAGCATTGGACATCACATAGCATTCGTATATATTCTAAAGGAGTTGAATGAATGCCTTATATAATTTTCTAAACGTATTCTTATCAAGGAAAAGTTCTATTTACTAATACAATCATTTTGTTCGCTTTGTTTACACAATTGTTCATGTGTATATGAAAACTAAGTGGTCCAGTCAAAAGTTACTCCTAAATCGTTTTACTCAGTTTACGTCAGTATTGGTCTCTGGACACCCGTGTTCATCAATCAGGTAGTAAGGGTTATTATTATTGGTGGACTAACTTGTGGGAAAATTATTAGCTTGAGGGAAAATTATTTCTCTGTTGTTTTTTTTTTAGGTAAGCACTGTGAATATAAATAATAATTTGGAAGTTCATGCATGTGGTGTGGTGTACTGTGAACAAGATTGTGGAAAGGCTGTTAACTTCAGGACTGAGCTGCTGACATTTAAATCATGTCCCAAATCTGCTGTCTGCAATGGTGTGTGGACCTGTTCTAAACATCCAGAAACAAGTTATTCATTTCTTGTCATGATTTGCTCTTACGCAAAAAGACACCGATGAATTACATTCTTTTTGAGACAAAAGGAAAACACCATCTGCTGAAGTTGTTTCTTGAAACACTGTGTATACTGTTGCATGTATGTCAAAGCTAAACAAACAAACAAAATTAATGCACACCCTCACATTAATTCTGTCTTTGCGGTATCGCTAGAACATTGGGCGAAGTGGAACATTCTGGCTTTTAATAACCATCGCTGATGTTGTCATGTTTGTTTTTCCAATTTCTATTGATAAGGGTTGTGCGGTTGTTGCTGTTGCAGGTGGAAAGCACAGCCTCAGGTCTGAGGAACATCCTCCCACATGCAATAGTTGCAGCAAGCGCCAGGCTCCTCTCATGGCAATTGCTGTGCCTGTGCTCAAGCTTCCTGTGCTCAAGCAAACGGCCCACCGACATGGACAGCTTCAAAGAAACTACCAAGACAGATGAAGCAAGATCCACTGCACACAGTCACCTTTCCTTGCAAGCACTATGTTTCATGTCAAGGTCTCTTTTCCACAGCCAAGAGCCAATCTATGGAATAGGAAATATAGCCAATAATAATAATGATAGTGATAATAAATAAATAAATTACCTAATTAACATAATAAACACTACTACTACTACTAACAATAATAATAATTTATAATAATAATAATAATAATAATAATAATAATAATAATAAAAATAATAATAAAAATAATAATAATAATAATATCAATTACTGAAAACAAATAATAATGTTTCTATCTTTCGCTATTGGAGGATTACAATTTTATTATTCTATATCTTTTGCAATCAAAACAAATGACATTTTGTAAATACAATATTTAAAAAAAAAAATCAGTGTATTGCTTCCAAGTGTAAAAAGCCGTAATAGTTTTGCCATTTGATAAGAATGATTATGTTTGCATGTATAATGTCAAGGAGTCCTACAGTGGAGAACCAATGTTATCCCTTGTAGACTTGTCAAGTTTTGACAGCACCTTATGCTTGCAGTGTACAAACTGACCATATGATCCAGTCTTAGCTTGGGACGTGATGATAACATAATGTTTTGCTTCCCATAGAGATCAGAATTTGCACTAGCCCAGTGGGCAGATGTGGACTAAACAAGTGATGGCTTGGCTAAGAAAAGAAAAAGAATGTCGGTTAAACATGCTGACTGCGGTTCCAATCATTTAGACTAATGGCCGGGCCTGCTTTTCTATACCATGACCCTGATACTCATGCTGCTACTTCTTCTTCAGACGAGAGTACAAACTGAGGTCTAGCTAGTCCCTGGGATCGTTCAGGACAACTCAGCTGTCTGGGGCATTAGTGCTCATCAAGTAGCAAGGTGGCGCCTCGGGCGGCTTTTTGAGTTAAATAATGGGAGGAACTTATGTGACTTAAGTACAAGACTTTTTGTGCCACTGGGGGCTTTCTGCGGGTACTCGGGTTTCCCCTCTCTTCAGTAATGGTATTGGATGCAGTCATTCCAAAGTTTCAAAAATAAAACTGTTGATTTCTATTCCGACTTCTGTAATTGTGATCTCTTCAGATCACTGTGCTTTGAGTTTGATTGAAGAACAAAAGCTACATGAGAGTATCCTTGAATTTTATTATTATTATTATTATTATTATTATTATTATTATTATTATTATTATTATTAATTATTAATATTATATTTTCAACAAAACAATTAATCTGATGTAGGTACAAATCCTATGTGGTAGAATGCGTAGAGAACAGGTTTTGTGTAATACCAGGAACATATCAGTAGGTAGATTGAAGAGCTGGCGGTCCAGAGGTTGCCAGTCCAGCAGCTTAGCTGAGTGTTGCCGAGGCTTCCATTGTGTCTTAAACACTGTCAGCCGCTGATTGAGCTACAGCGCACTAACCAAGAAGAATGGACCCTCGTCAAGAATTGTGTCGATCCCTGGTAGAGGACGGGTAGCGCAGTAGTACGCATCATATATTGGGAAAAAATCAATTTAAGCGGCGCATTACTTTCACCAAGTTTTACACTCGGATCTTCACCTTATATATATTATAAGTACTACTGCACTGGAAATTTAGTGCTTTAGATTCCCATTGTCGCTGTCTTTCTTATTACTACTTTTTTTTTGGCAAACTCTTCCGGGACAAAATACCTCATTTGTGTGTGACGTCTGTTGTATCAGCTTGGGAATATTGGTTGCTTTCTGCCAAATGGTATCTAGGGCTTCCTATAGTATTATTATTTAGCAATATAGGCATTTTATATGTATGTGTTTTGTTGATATTTTATATTTTATAATGATGTTTGTTTTCCAGTTTGTTTTTGTAAATGGGTGTTCAATAGAGTATAGCTTCAGCATCCCCTGCATAGGATGTCTTTATCGAAAGTTGCTGGTGGAGTGCCCTCAGTGTTACCACTAGGGTTGTGTCAGCAGATCTTTTATGCGGATCAGGGGTGAGTCCTCTTTCAGCGAAGTTGTGGTCTTGATTTTGTGGTCCTAATTCGGCTCTAGCAGTCCGCTGGACCCTGTAAACAATAAATAATTAACTAACTACCCAACTGCTATCGGGGATCCCCACAATTCTTGCCTAGGGTCCATTCTTCTTGGTTAATGCCCTTGTGGATTGAGCTGAGCATGTAGTCATTCCACTGTGCCATCTAGTGACACTGGCTGCACATGGCGTGTGATGCATGCAGTAAAGACTTTCACCTTACTTTCAAAGTACAAGGCAGTGAAGTCAACTTTGACGGCAAATGTTCATTGTGGAACACTGGTCTATTACTTTTGACAGGAAATATTCACTGTCAACACTGGTCTATTACTTTTGACGGGAAATGTTCATTGTCAACACTGACCTATTACCTTTGACGGAAAATGCTCATTGTGAACACTGATCTATTACTTTTGACATAAAATGCTCATTGTGAACACTGATCTATTACTTTTGAGGGAAATGTTCATTGTTCTATTACTTCCTTTCTACATGACTAACCAGTGTATGGAAATGCTCTCACTCTCTCTCTACAAAATAGAGCTGTCAGATTCAGTTACAGTCCAAGGGAAATAACTGCAATAAATACAACCCAATGAATTTGAATAGCCTGACATATATCATGACAACCAGTGTGAATACTGATACTTGTTTAAAGGTATGCAGCATGTTTACTGACAGCTGTTTATGTGTGCATGCTCAGGTGTGTGTGTGTGTGTGTGTGTGTGTTTATGGATCTGTTTCTGGCATGCATGAATATTTGCGCATTAACTGTCAGGACTTTCTCAAAAACAATTATTTGGAATTTAGCAATGCCTGTAGCTGAGTACCATTGTATTGCTGCAGTGTTCCAGACAATGCAGTTTTTTGTGTGTAAATGTTTACATACTATAAAATGTACTGTCGTCTTGCCTTGCCAGTAAGCATTTTTATTTATTTTATCACATATATAACCAACATTTTCAAACCATAATGTGGTTCAAGTTCTGTCTTCATTGAAGAGGTTGAACATTATTATTTCTTATGTGTTTTATCTTATAATGTTGTATCACATTGTTTTAACATTTATTCTTGTGAATATGTGAGTGTGTGTGTGTGCAAGCACTTAAAACAAGCTTTTACTTTGTTTTTTGCATTTTAACAAATAAATTATTATTATTATTATTATTATTATTATTATTATTATTATTATTATTATTATTATTATTATTATTATTATATGGTCAGTTATAAAGGTAGTTCTAGTCCCCAAGGTGTTAAAATTATTCTATCTGTTTTTTTAAACCAGCGGCTAATGCCCTTCATCCCCCCTGTGACTGTTAAAACCCACAACATAATTACCAACATTTTGTTTTACACACGAAGAGTGTGCAATGTTAACGTTTATTTACTTTTGATTTTTGTCTCTTTTCTGTGTTGAAGCTTAAAAATTCTGGGCACAATATTCATATTTAGTGATATTGTTGTAAAAATCTTGAGATCTTTTCGTGGATCAGTTTGTATACCATTGAAGGAAAGTTGGAGATATATCTTGACACTTGCAGTTATCTGAAGTTGGTGGAAAATTTCTTCCATGTGTTGTGTTAGCATATTTCCTGTGGTCATGACAATCCTTGTGCTGATTGGTCATTGATTACGCCGTTCTCTAATGATCTAAAGATTCTAATGATCTAATTTACAGAGGCTATAAACAAAGCGATCGTGTGTTGAGCAAATTTCAATTTGAAGGCAGGTGTTGATGTTAGCTGTGCATTTGGTAAATAAAGTTGAGAGAAATTATGTGACGATGACTCTGCTTTGTTTGTGAGTGAACGGATTGTGTGGAACTCTGACAGTAGATTTAAGCGTCAGGGTTGAATCTGCGTTGGTGAAACACCAACCCCTCTTTGCAGATTGCTGGACCCTGTAAACAATTACTAACACCCACCCACAATTCCCCAACCCTTATTCATTCCCTGACCCCATCCCCAGGCATGACGCACTCCTGACCCATCTCATGTCCTCCACTCTCTTCACAATCTGTACAAATCAGTTGGCACCCTATTTTCTGTTATTTTCATTTCTGCTTCTGTTTTACTTCCGTAGTGGGAAATTGTTTGCCAAGTCTCCATTGTGAATTACATCGAAGCCAATTTTCTTCCCATTTTTGGTTGTTTTATGTCATGTTAAGTTATTTGAACGTATGTGCGAACAAGTATATAATTAGTCCGTCATTTCCGATATATGACCACCACATCAACAGTGAAGGCAACTAGATGTCCCAGTAACTGGTCTAAAAGTTCGATTATATTGGAGAATGCCTTGCCCAGAATCATAGAGGCTCTGACCAACCAAAGTTGATCCTCCTTAGCACAGAGCTAGAGGTAGCAGTAGTAGCACGGATACGTGGGTGGGATCAGACTGTCATTGGCGAAACGACTCGACCGCTCATATGGTTTAATCCCAAGACAGTGTACCAACGAACCATAAGACATAAGACTATTTATTCATCAAGTAAAAGTGTTACAAGGATTTTGGTGTGGCATGGCGACAATAAAATACATCCTTTCTTGCACAGCCTCACATGCATTCATCGTGCCATACACTTCATTGGCATTCAACATGTTTACAGCATTCAACATGTATACAATAATATGTATATAAAAAAATAGTCCTATTATTGGGAAGACCTTGATATAGGCCTAATTTATTATATGCGCAACTTTCACTCATCATAGACCTAAATCATTTCGATATATAAGAGAAGATAATTATTTGTGCGTTCCTGCTTGTTTTGAGAATAAATCTTGTGAGTGGCCGATTTCTTTGGCCAAAGAAGCAATCTGATTCCACACTTCCTATTATTAACACAAATACCTTTGTGTTATCCACCTCTTTGCTGTCAAGGATCCACTTTTTCTTTGCTATCGCGGATCCATTCAACTTGGTTAATGCCCATGTGCCTAAACATACCCAGGCTACACATGTCTATACACACCAGCTTTAGCTCCTTCTTTGCAGTGCTGTGCTGAATAGGTAGCTTTATGAGGTATTGGTACTCATATGTTTGTGTGTGTGTATGTGTGTTTGTTTATTTGTCTTTCTGCTGCTAGCACATCCCTATCATCCATTTCAAAGAGATGTACCTGCCCAGTCGCTTCACTCTTCTGCCGGAACTGCTCAAGCAGAGAGGTTACACTACCCACCTGGTTGGCAAGTGAGTGGTTTTGTTGGTATCATCATCATCATCATCATCATCATCATCATCATCATCATCATCATCATCATCATCATCATCATCATCATCATCATCATCTACAGTAGCAACATTAACATCATCAGTAGCAGAACATACCATCGTTATCATTGGGGTGTATATTTTGTCCCTTGTGGGTGTGCGTGCGTTGAAATTCCGATGGTATAGCCATGTCACCAGAACATCAGGCCTTGCAAAAACCATCCTGCAAGGCACAGTGCATGGATGCAGAAGAAGAGGGAGACAGAAAAAGAGGTGGGAGGACAACATTCAAGAATGGACTGGTTTGACACTGAACGAAGCCATTTTGCTGAGAACAGAGAAAGATGGAGTACGCTGGTTAAACGATCATCTGTTGTGCCCCAACGACCTTTGAGTTACGGGATAGGATAGAGTGAGTGTGTGTGTGTGATGGTAAAGGTGAGAGAGAGAGAGAGAGAGAAAGAAAGAAAGAAAGAGAAAGAAAGAGAGGGAGAGAGATTTTTATTAAAATTAAAGCAATTGAATTTTGAATCAATGTGTCCATGTTTCATGTCCAAGAAAACGTGTTTACTGTGTGTGTCCATTGTAGGTCTACCAGTGTGAATGCAGTGTACGTTTTGAATTTGTGGTTCAAGTTCATTAGAGTAGGCCTGGTCAAAAGACCAGTTTTATCACTTCAATTTAGAGAGAAGTGTGTGAAAAAGCTATAATATACTGTCGCAAATATGTTGGAATCTTCTGTAGGAAGGGAGTGAAAAAGTGCGAAGATGGCGCCCAACGTGGGCGACTGTGTGCTCGTGAAGCAACACCGAAAGGGGAAGTCGCGCCTGATTTAGCATACAATACAATTATTGTATTGTATTGTATGGTATTACATTGTATTGTTTTGTTTTGTAATATTATGAATTTCTTATTAATTGTTATTTTTTTTTTAAATAATGAGGTGCAGTCTATAAGCAGCAGGCGGTCATAGTTAGATGCAAGAGATAGTTATCCGTCGTGCATGACTATATATCCTCTCTTGCATCCAGCTACGAACCAGCGATACAAGTTGGAGTAAAGCATAATTATAGGTCTGTGTTCAGATGGCACCTGGGATTTTGCAACTGGCGCTACACACCGCGGAATCGAGGGTTCGATACCTTCCTGGGTTACTACGGAGGGCAGGAAGGCTACTACAACCACAGCAACGGGAAAGGTAAATATAACGTCCTGCTCCAGCGATCTCGTTGCTATCTATAGACCACCACAGCAACGGGAAAGGTAAACTATAACGTCCTGCTCCAGCGATCTCGTTGCTATCTATAGACCACCACAGCAACGGGAAAGGTAAATATAACGTCCTCCTTCAGCGATCTCGTTGCTATCTATAGACCACCACAGCAACGGGAAAGGTAAATATAACGTCCTGCTCCAGCGATCTCGTTGCTATCTATAGACCGGTTGTGTTTTGGTCGTTGCCAGTGCGTGCGACCCCGTCTTGAGCTTGATCTTCCGATGTTTTGCTGAACGAATTTCCACGAAATGGGGTAAACTATGTGTGTACATATAAATCATGTGGAACATCCGGCAAATAAAATTTAATTAATGTTGGAACTATCAAGATTTTTTTTTCTTTTTTTGGGGTCTTTATTTTATTGTATTTACTTTTTCTTCTTTTAAAAGGTCCATTTCGAAGGCTTTGTTGTTGTCCAAAAACGGGGTTACCCTAAAATTGACCTTGTTATTACATTAAACGATAAAGAGGTTCTTTTTTGTCAAACCAACCGATAAAGTTTGAATTGTCCATTTCGGTTCTGAAAGAGTTATTTCCCCTGTGTTAACGGTACAGCCGGGTGTCCTTAGACCCTATTTCTGAGTGAAGCACGCGGCTTGACGTGTAGGCCTACGTGTGCGTCTTTGGTTTCTGGTGTAGAGTAGGGTAGGATCTATGTTTATATCAATCTAAACCGGAAAAAAAACTTACATTGGTTTTACGGATTCTGTCTCTTATCGGCTTTGGGAGACGCTATTTTTAGCTCGGGAATGTTGGCGAACCCTTGCTATATTAATAGGCACAAAAACTAGGGAATGGTAGGAAACTCGTCAAGTGAGGTCATAAAGGGACGTAATGTCTTTTTAAGCTGCGTGCAAGCTGAATTGTCCGCAGCGTCATCGCATCGTCATATCACCTTTGTGGTCATTGTTTTTTTGCTTTGTTTTTTTAACCGTAATTTGTTATTATTGTCGATAGTTATTCTTTGTATCTGTTATTCTTTCCGTTTTGCAATGCCGGAAATATTTTTGTCCCTTGTAATCCTTCGGACGAATACAATTTCTTATGTCTTAGTTGACAACTTCACCTCAACAATATGGCTTTCAATACATTCTTCTATGATCATGCTATCTAGTGAAAAAGTGTTTGGAAAAATATGAACACATTCACTTTAAATGGATCTTTCGCTGCTTCCACTTAAAGGTTTTCTTGTCCTTTGTTCTGTTTATCAATCTCCTCTGGTGATTTCCCTCGCGCGGATACACTTTCAAAAGGGAGACAAACAGGTTGGCCGTAGCAAACGAAAGATGGCTGCTTACCACCGTTGCTGCTTCAGTTCGACTCAGAAAGAGCAGGCAGCCACAGTAATTATATTGGATTCCGACTTTCACTGCATTGAAAATGTCATTCACAAATGTACATTGCATTTCAACCCATCTTCAAGGTGAATATTGATATGTGTGCGGACAGTACTATAGGTAAAGCCAGTTAATGACAAAAGGGAGACAAACAGGTTGTATAAAGCACAAGTGAGCACAAGTGATAAAGGTGTCTCTCCTACAGAGTTGGGACTGGAGTTTACTGAAAAGCGCTATATAATAATAATAATAATAATAATAATAATAATAATAATAATAATAATAATTATTATTATTATTATTATTATTATTATTATTATTATTATTATTATTATTATTATTATTATGCTGTCCTCTGGGGAGTGAAAGGAAAGACCTATCTTCCATCCTCTGCTGCCAATGGTTTGCATTTGTGGATTTGCGCCACAGATACAAACGGCCATTTGGCTGGGTACTCAGCTGGACAGTGTATCAGCTGGGCTTGCTGGAAATCCAAGAACTTTCCAAAGCTTGAGAAGACGCCTGAATGAAGTCCTCAGGAAAAAACATCTTCGTGTGATGAAAAGTATCCACAGTTTGGCAACCGAGATGGGAAGGTACCTACCGTTTTGAAAGAGAATTACTTTCCTATATCCTCTCCTATCCTATTCTATCCTATCCTATTCTATCCCGTAAGTTGGAGGTCGTAGGGGCACCACAGATGATCGTTTAACCAGCGTACTGCATCTTTCCCTGTCCCTCAGCTCAACCCTGATTGTTTCGCTCAGTGTCAAACCAGTCCATTCTCGAATGTTGTCCTTCCACCTCTTTTTCGGTCTCCCTCTTCTTCTACCTCCTTGCACTGTGCCTTGCAGGATGGTCTTTGCAAGGCCTGATGATCTGGTGACGTGGCCATACCATCGGAGTTTCCGTTTTTTCACCACTGCGAGAAGGTTATCGTGTTGACCAATGGCTTGTGTGATGGTCTTTCGGACTTCGTCGTTGGTGATGTGTTTAGTATAGAAAATGCCCAGAAGTCTTCTGTAGCACCTCATCTCCATGCTTTGTATTCTTCGTTGTAGATCTGCTGTGAGGGTCCATGCTTCGCAAGCATATAGGAAGATGGAGATGACAAGGGAGCGCAGCAGTCTTACCTTGGAATGTAGACTGATGGTCCTGTCTTTCCAAAGTGCCTTCAACCTCGCCAGGGCAGCAGTCACTTTCCTATAATGGTTTTTAAATCTAGGGTTGCAGTGTGGGTAATTTTGAACAAGGTTTTGTTTAGAAAGTGACTGCTAGAGAGAGACCTATATCGTTAGTGTTCTACGCTAACCTTTTTGTCTCCCTTGTTCACAGTCGCTTTCTAAAACAAAATTAAGAACACAAAACTTTCAACAAATTGCTCTGCTCTCATTGCTCCCTTTGGGGACCGTGGTGCCATGCATTGACCTCGATCCTGTTTGAGAGTTTCAACCCGCGAGGGACAGTGTGACAGCAACAAAGCTAAGAGAGTAACATCTGTTAATCACCACATCTCAGCCTGTGGCGTCGTTTGTAATGTTAAGCACATTTTTTAAAGGCTCGCACAATCGTTCACCTTTCTTGAAATTGTCAAATGAATTGCTAATCATACTTATAAAAATTGAATGTACGCCGGAAGCAACAATTGTTACTCTTTCGGTTTGAGATTTGTGTACCTAAATTAAAACAAACCTTGCCTAAATCAGAATATTGCCAAGCAGTGCAAGGTCAAGGTTACGTGTGTTGTGGAATTAATGACGCTTTAGTACTATCGTAGCGGAAGTGTTCAGAAATGCAATTGACAGACGCCAAATCGCAATCGGTGCATTTTTGATTTTGTGAGAGATCGATCCGTTTTGTGTGAGGTCCTGATTCGGCTTATCATAGTCCTCTAGACCCTTTTAAGCAAAGAGTAACTACACTAAACTCGTAACTTCGGTGCCCGCTCATACTATGCACGCGTGACTAAAACAATTCGCTCTTCCTTTTTCCATCACTTTCTTAAAATTCTTTACCTCTCTTTTATTTCACACTTTACATCTCTTGTCTAAATAAAACCGTCGAGACGTTCACAACACATCAATAAATAAGAGTAAATTCATTTCCATAACATGGCATATGAAATCAACCAAAAATGCAATACCATTTCTGGACAGGAATTAGGGAGTAACTATTAATTTGATTACTAACACACGATAGTACCAAAGCGTCACCCTCTTCTCTAGCCCCTTCCCACGTGGGGATACCGGTTTATTTTTGGTATAAATTGTATCCCCACTTTCTGGAAATTTAGTGCTTTAAATTCCCCCTGTTGCTGTCTTTCTCCTTTATTCTTTCTCATCCTGTTCTATCAATCTACTATGCTTTCTTCTTCTTCGCTAGACCAGTAACCTACTTGTTTTCTTGAAAACTCTTCCAAAACTCCTAATTTGTGGTCCTGATTAGGTTCTTTGCAGTCCGCTGGACCCTGTAAGCAATGAATAACTAACTAATCGGTACTACCACACGTCTTTCTTTTCTTGACTTTGTTACAGAGGAAGAAGGCTATGATCTACGCTACAACGAAGACGTGTTGCCCGATCCCAAAATGGAATATGGAATGGTGAGCCATTGCTAGCGCACTTTTAAGTTACAGATCTATGAAGTCAATGGTTCTGATGCAGCGCGAGTACAAACCCAAGGACTGCTTAAGCCTTTAGGTACTGTCCGAAAGCTGGATCTAACGCAAAGCGCCCGAGACCCAACTCACTGTAATGTAATTCACGCCCTATAATCATACTCAATGCTATATACGCGCCTTTGCTCAAAGCAACATTGGAGATACTAACCATGCCCAGATTTTTTTAATGATCCGAAATCGGCGTACCCGCGGTTCGTGACCCAATGTATACGGTGTAATTACTGGCAAGTGTGTTTATTTTAGCCTGTATGTTTCACGGAATGACTTCTCTCTGTAAGCGTGGGAACGAGGCGACATAATTGAAAGTAAAACGCCGTCATGACAGAAATGCGATTCCGTATAAGAAATATGTCATCCATCGAGAATCGACCCCTGTTCTTCTGCAGGCCAGGCGGGCGTTCTACCACCTGTGTTGTATCAACATTATTTCATAATTAGTTCCCGAGTTATTAGTAGCTGGGAACCATTTTTTCCTTGACTATTTTTATATTTCCGGACTGATCTGTTTTATTTTAGCTTGAATGTTTCACGGAATGACTTCTCAGATGATCAGATCGTGCCAAATATCTATCTGTCTGTCGGTCCGTTCGTCTGTAAGTCCGTCTGTCTGTCGGTCTGTTAAACGTCATATTTCAAGAACCACTGAACTGACCTGACCAAGCTTCATAGGAACATTGCCTGCCTCCAGTACCTTCATAGTTGCTTTATCGCAAAGGTCGGGGTCACTATTAGTATTTTAACACCGGCTTCAGCGAATTTGTGGATTTTTATTTTTTTGTATACAGGTACATAGAAATCATGGGCTATCCTTCAGAAACAATCCGGTTGTCATTGTCTCTAAATGCCACGTACCTTTTGTTCAAAATTTCTTATCTTAGGAATAACTGAACCGACATTCGTCACTTTCAGTATGCGGATACTTTAACCACTAAGCAGGTTAGATTATTCGTAGATGTACTTTCTCAAAGGTCAAGGTCATTGCGCTTCGCCGTTTTCTAAACACGTTTTGCTCTGTACCTAAAAAATTGTCTGATGGGATTTTGATTATTTTTGGCTTGCGGATTGTTCGTATCGTGGCCTGTCATTCCATGTTTTCGTTTTGCTTCGTTAGGTTCAACACCATCAGTCTCAACACCGCCAACAACAGTCCCACTTTTGAAAATGCTGATTTTTATTTTCCACGTCTATGTGTATGTCTCTGGAAACGCCTATGAATGGCTTGCCATATTGGTTTTCCTTCTTCGTATTATTTAGCTCTTTCAGACAAAACTAACTATGTATTTATTTATTTATGTATTCATCGTTTCCATTGATGTGTTTATTGTGGTCAGTACATCTTCACCAGGAGAGCAGTGGAGCTGATTGACTATCATGACACATCTCAACCCATGTTCATGTTCCTGTCTTTCCAGTCAGTGCACAGTCCGCTAGAGGTAAGGGATTTTTTTCTTTATTTATTTCCTTATTTATTTGTTTGTTTGTTTTTGTTCTTATAGTGCTATGTGCTATGCACAACAGCGCCATCGGGGACTGGTTCAGAACAACAATCGGTGTGCGTCAAGGATGCCTACTCTCTCCAACACTCTTCAACATCTTCCTAGAGCGCATCATGTCAGTTGCTCTTGCAGATCATGAAGGCACAGTCAGCATAGGGGGTAGAGCAATCTCCAATCTTCGTTTTGCATTGATGGATTGGCTGGAGAGGAACAAGAACTTGAACAGCTGGTACAGAGGCTTGACACCACCTCCAGAGCTTATGGAATGGAAATAAGTGCAGAGAAGACCAAAATGATGACCAACAACACCAATGGCATTAACTCGGACATCAAAGTCCAAGGCCAATCCCTCAACACAGTGCATAGCTTCAAATATTTAGGAGCCATTATATCAGACAATGGGTCCCGATAGGAAGTCCTCTCCAGGATCGCACAAACAACTGCTGCCCTGACTAAGTTGAAGCCCATTTGGATAGACAGGACCATCAGTCTACATTCCAAAGTAAGACTGCTGCGCTCCCTTGTCATCTCCATCTTCCTTTATGCTTGCGAAGCGTGGACCCTCACAGCAGATCTTCAACGAAGAATACAAAGCATGGAGATGAGGTGCTACAGAAGACTTCTGGGCATTTCCTATACATAACACATCACCAACGACGAAGTCCGGCAGACCATCACACAAGCCATTGGACAACACGATGACCTGCTTACAGTGGTGAAGAAACGGAAACTCCGATGGTATGGCCATGTCACCAGATCATCAGGCCTTGCAAAGACTATTCTGCAAGGCACAGTGCAAGGAGGTAGAAGAAGAGGGAGACCGAAAAAGAGGTGGAAGGACAACATTCGAGGATGGACTGGTTTGACACTGAGCGAAGCCATCAGGGCTGCTGAGGACAGAGAAAGATGGAGTATGCTGGTTAAACGATTATCTGTGGTGCCCCTACGACCTCCGGGTTACGGGACAGGACAGGGATAGGATAGTGCTATGTTGACTACAATCTGAAGACCTTCTGACCATACCTGATATGCTTTTAGCTCCGTTAGTTTTGAATAGCGTGCTGTTATTGGAGACATACTTTCCAAATCCCTTAAGGAACACCACCGATAGTCGTAGCATTCAATTCTCTATCGAAAGATATAAACTTTGTTCTTGGATTAGGTAGACATTTGAAATTGGACCGCGATATTTAGAATAACGCTGTGTATGTCACTTCTCTGAAGACGCTATTATAGAATCAGCGGTAGTGTACATCGGTTTAAAACAGCGCGATCCATATGACTTCATTGGCTAAGCGTCGGCAATAGCGTACCTTAGTCAAATGTCAAGGGAAACATAAGGAGGGATTGTGAATGAAAGCTCGGTCCTAGACTTGTTGCTGACATTTTTTTAAATTTCATTTTAAAAATATATATTTTGGTAAAGGTGTTTTTTATTCTTGTAGCTTACGTTTTATTTTAGACCCATAATAGTAAACATCCTTACTATATATCGTTGGAAAGAGAAGACGTTTTTTTTCCCTTTTCCATAATAATTATTGTTTAGAATTTTATAAATGTTAAGATATCAGAGTCCTAACACGCTTTAGAGTATAGCGCCACCCACCCCTTAAACCACTTTTTACGTTTATTCAGTAACCAATAGGTCCGAGATTTTTATATCATTAGAAAGTTCGTATTTCTGCGTTTACACGATGCAGAAACAAGCCCCTTCCCATCTACCCCTCTCCCCACACACATGATCAAACAACAGCAGACACACAGTCCGGAGACGTTAATCTACCTCAACAACAACAACAGACACACAGACATCAGCATAACATTGGCAGGATTAATCAAACAAATTCTTTAAAGACTTTGTTTGAGTTGTGATGGGAGAGGGTTCCAGCGGTTGGCAGCACTGTGTGAGAATGATCTTTTACCATATATCTTGGTGCGCCGACGCCGACGTGGAATTATGAGGAGACTGTTGTGGGAAAAAAGACCGGAGTTGTCTGGTTGGGGTGCCAACAGAGAGGAGATCAACTATATAAGGTGAAGTTGACCAAGATGAAAAAGTTATAAACTGGTGTTGAAAGCTTGTAATCAATACGAGCTTGTATGGGCAGTCAGTGTAGAGGTTTGTGTAGTGGAGTTGACCAAGATGAACAAGTTATAAACTGGTGTTGAGAGCTTGTAACCAATACGAGCTTGTATGGGCAGTCAGTGTAGAGGTTTGTGTAGACAGTAGTGGAGTTGACCAAGATGAACAAGTTATAAACTGGTGTTGAGAGCTTGTAATCAATACGAGCTTGTATGGGCAATCAGTGTAGAGGTTTGTGTAGACAGTAGAGGAGTTGCCTGATCGCGTTTTCGCGCTCTAAGAACAAGACGGCAGCAGAGTTCTGGACCTTGAGCAATTTTCCAACGAGACAGAAAGGTGGTCGAGCCAGCAAGTGACACAGAGTTACAGTAATCAAGTTTAGAGTAAAAGTTAAATGCGGGATCTTAAAGCCTTCAGAGATCTTCAAAGACCCTTTCAGCATCTGATCAGCGTTCACTTGCCAATCCTCCATCATTGTTTACCTTGTGGTCTGCACCATATGTGTTGTGTTGGAGAGACGTTGAGATCACTGGACGAACGCTTTACCAAGCACCTCAGATCCACGAGACTGGCGTGCCAATCTACCTACATTATTGAGATAACATCTGTTCAAAAAGTGTGCAAAGAACTTATACATGCCTCGGTGCCATTGGAGAGCGTAGCTATGCATCACTTTATACTACAGACACATAATTATCTTCTCTGGCTAATCCACAGCGACACCTTAAAGTTTATGCCGTGAGTGTGTATTTGTGTGCGCCTGCAAGGGCATTGTAAGGGAGGTAACTCACTCCCTGCTTATAGCGGATGCTCCTTAGAGCGCTCGGACACGTTTAAATTCAAATTTCGCCAATATCAGACACACCAAGATGGCAAGCTATTCAAATGCATTTCCAGACACACACATAGAGCCGAGGAAAACAAATATGTGCATTCTCAAAAGAGTTCATTTTGTTGGAGGTGTTGAGACTTAGCTATATTTATCCCCAAGAAGCACAATTAAAATATTAAATGATGGCCCAGTTTCTGAAGCCTTTGCAAGGATAAGAAAGTTTTCCTGAAACTGTCTTTTTCTGTTTCAGGCGCCCAAGCGATTCGTTGACATCCACAGTAACATCAGACAACCTAACCGTCGTATATTTAGTGGTATGGTCATGTTCTTGCACCCTTGTCAGTCTGTCTGTCAGTCTGTCTGTCAGTCAGTCTGTCTGTCAGTCTGTCTGTCAGTCAGTATTTATAACTCCGAGTGCATAAGCTACACCCTGAGCCGTTGGCTAAATAAGACAGCGCCTATTAAAAATAAGTCATTACTATTGTCACAATCTTCGGTGGTGCTTTGCATATGATAAGTCCTTTTCTGTCCGCCATTTTATGTCTGAAGGTACTGATTTGGTTGGTGACAGAGAAAGATATTTTGGTTCGATACCTCTTTATGATATTGAAAACATTTGCAATGGTCAAAACCTGTTTAAATTTTTACGTGATTTTATTTTATTTTTTTACATCGTATATAGGTCATAGTATCTTGTTTGTTCATGTATATTTGATTACAATTCATCATTCAATAAAGCTAGTTTTATATACATCTTTTAGCATTTTTAATGTTTGCGTTCTAGTCTGATTTTGAATAGTTGTGTGTGATCCTGATTCGGCTCTCATTGAATATTTAATCTAATAGTCTTCGGGTGTTGCCAATGTGCCAGACTGAAGTTACAAGCTAGCCTTTTTATACGCTTATCGGAAGCCTTTCACTGCAATAACATAGATTAACAAACTCTTCTGTGATCATACTAAGTAGTGTAAACGTTTTGGGTAAAAGGCCTGTTATTCACATTGAGTTATTTTGCATTCTTGCAGGAATGGTTTCTGTATTGGATGAGGCTTTCGCCAACGTCACTTCAGCCCTGGAACGACGAGGACTTCTTGACAACGCCATCATCATCTTCACAAGTGACGTACGATACAGTGTGTCCCCATCATCATCATCATCATCATCATCACCATCAGCATCATCGCCGTCATCGTCATGATCACCGTCATTGTCGTTACTTTCCTCGTGGGCGAGTTTTAAATTATGGCTTCCACCATCATCATCATGATCATCATCATCATCATCGTCGCCGTCATCGTCGTCATATTAGGCGAGTTGAAAATTCTGACCCAGCACCCCTGCGTATTGTATTGTATTTTGTATTGTATATTGTTTTGTATTGTATTGTTTTGTATTGTTTTATATTGTATTTTGTATTGCATATTGCATTGTATTTTGTATTGTATATGGTTTTGTATTGTATTTTGTATTGTATTGTGTATTGTATTGTGTATTGTACTTTATTGTGTTGTATTGTATTTTATATCGTATTGTAGAATGGTGGATCACCTGATGTGGGGGGTAACAATTGGCCACTGCGTGGAGGCAAATTCTCGCTGTGGGAAGGTGGTACACGAGTGCCCGCCTTCGTGTACAGCAAAACCCTCATCACCAAAACTGCATACACCTCCAACAAGTCAGTGCCACACTCTCTTATTTATTTACGTGTAGTTATTTTATTGTTGTTGAAGTTTCAGATAATATCTAGAAATACTTTGAAATAGTTGGGAATCAAGACGAGCCAATAGTCTGTCTGTCGGTCCGTTGCACGCCATCTCTCAACAACAACTGACGGGATTTTGACCAAAACTTTTGTAGGAACAATATCCGGTTTAGTGACCAGCCTCCGGTACAGGTCAAGGTCACAGAGGTATATGTTTTGCTAAGCACAATTTGACTTATATCTCAAAATCGGCTCTACCGATTATAATGAGTTTAGTAACACTGGTAAGCCTACTTCAACCCATGGCCAATCATCCAGTGTCGGTCCGGTCTGTCGCTCCCAATATCCATTTTTTGTTCCAAACAATTTTTAGGGAAGGGGATCTTATTAAAGTTAAAAAAAGGAATTGACCAATTTTGAATCATGTTACTACTATGCAGATTCTTTAAGTACTCAGCATATTTTAGGTCCGTGATATTTGCAGTTTCACGCAAAATTGGCTAAGCAGATTTCGATAAATTGACTAAGCAGATTTTGATATATAATAATATTCTAATATAAATGTATTAGCTTGCAGATAGTTCCAATAGTGTCCAATCGTTCCATTGTGTCAATTTGCTTTTAAAGAAACTGAGACAGAACAGCTTTTGGAAAGCTGGTCTTCAATTCAGCTATGTGTGTCGGTGTGGAAATACTTTTCAGTGGCTTGCCACCTCGTTTTGGGTAGCTCTAGTTAGAGGGTTAAGCATCGTGGCGGGTACTAACTTGACTGGGATCTGTGAGTACTTGGTCCCAACTACTCAACGGCAGGAAGAACGAGGTAGCCTTGGCTGTACGTATAGTGCAGCTAGGATTGGCGGTAGTTTCCACATGAAAATTATGTTATTATATTATAATATTATGCAATTAGGCCTTGTCCACACGTATCAACGAAATCCTTTCAAAATGCAATGGCTATGAAATGGGATGAATATTGATGTGGAAGGGTGTTGGGGGAAATAGAAGGTTCATAATTTTTGTGTGCATAGCTTGAACTCGCCAACAATGAAGTTGTTTTTTTATCGTCGATCAATAATATTGTATTGTTGCAGCCTTAATGGCGGAAAGTTCCAAACAAAATGAAACGTTGGCATCCATTTGTTATTCAGCTCTTGATTCATTTGCTTTTTATCTTCCCAGATTGGTCCATGCTGTTGACTGGTTCCCCACAATGCTGAGCGCCGCTGGAATCAAAGCAAGTAAGAGCTAACAAAGAACTAACTCAATGCTAGTGATTCCGTTGACGGCTTTTGGAGCCAATAACAAAGACAGACTGATCACGGACAACGCCAAAGACTTCAAGACGTTTATTGTCCTGTGGAAAGGTATGTGTTTGCTCTTCCGGAACTTGTTCAGGCCTGCTATTGTTGACATAGCCACTGCCAGCCTGGTCTTGACCTATGTTGACGAACTGCCATCTTTTGTTATAATGGAGCCAATATATTTAAAGGACTCCATCCCATGGTGATGTTGGTGCTAATGTCCCTGTGGCTGTTCACCGATACCTTTCTCTTTTATGTGATGACCTCCATGCCACAGGCGTAAATGCACTCAATGTCAAGAAATATGTCTATCAGGTCTTGGGAGTTCCTGCTCGCTGGCTCCCAGTAGATCAATATCTTCAGCAAAGCGCAGGTTGCACAGTTGGTGGACGACCGTGTGGAAGTTCAGGAGTTTGTTTCTTTTACCATGGTGTTCTCGAGGAACAAGTTGAAGAGTTCGACTGTTCCAAGACCTCTGCTGTATTAAAACGCCGAAGGACGAGCCACAACCATTTGTGCCAGATTCTATCAATGAAGTTCTGATAGATGGCCTTTTGATGTTGAAGTCTTGTCAATGACGATACAGCAGTTGCAGATGTGTTCTACGGTGCTTCTTCCTGGTTTGAATCCTGCCTGTTTTTTGTGCAATTATCTCTTTAGCATGCCGTTGAATTGGTTCAGTATGATTTCAGCTTGGTCTTAATGTAGTTAAAAGTATCTGCACATACAAAAATAATCAAAATCGGTCGAGTCATTTGAGGTAATGCAAAATAAGTGTTTTGAACACAATGGTAACATATCTACCAACCTATCGCTGACCCTCCAATGGACTACGCATAATCTTTGGCCGTGAATTGAAGTACCTGTACACCAAAATAGAGCAAAACGTGTTTCGCAATATACAGGGTGGCCGAAAAGTAGGTTTGCAGTTATCACGTAGACTATTTATGTGAAAATGTGACTGTAGAACAGCGGGAAGTTCGTTATACCTGATAACATAAACAATTTAATCTCTCAGATGCTCAAAATGTCCTCCTTCAACATTGCAACATTCTTCAAATTTTCAGACTTCCAAT
The DNA here is from genome assembly GCA_036898135.1 of Oncomelania hupensis. Lineage (NCBI taxonomy): Eukaryota > Metazoa > Mollusca > Gastropoda > Littorinimorpha > Pomatiopsidae > Oncomelania > Oncomelania hupensis. The sequence goes on from CM072517.1 coordinate 7,972,767, forward strand.
CCTGCTTTAATATCCATTTCCTTTGATCTTGATTTAAATTGTTCGCCATTAACCCTGAAAAAAAAAAATCAAGTAAAAAGTTAGCTTTACATAATAAAATAAATTGCAATCAGTAAGGAAAAAGCTGTTTATGTAAGTTAGATTTATACTGTGAGGAATGTTTTATATTGGAATTACCAAGCAATTAACTTCAGCCATATAAAGGTAGTTTAATAACTGTAAACCTAATTTTGGGCCACCCTGTATTAACCCCAACGACCTTGACCTTCGAGGTAGAGCAAACAGGATGACCTAAGAGGTTGGTCGCTAACTCAGGTACTGGTTTCATTAAGTTTGATCACCATTTGTTCAGTGAGTATTGAGATTTGGCCTTCAACGGAGCGAGCGACAGACCGACCTTTGGCTCATTTTAATTCCTGACAATATCAAAGTATTTCCAGGTAAATCTGAAAAGCCACACAGTACTATCGTCAGTTGGGAGATCTGCCTTGTTGGTGAAATGGGATATATCGATATTGCCTACAGTCTTACAATGATCACGTGACTTAATGTGTTTGTGTCACAGGTGGCCACATAGACGGCGTTGACCAGTGGCCAGTGTTCAAGGACGGAGTGTCCAGTCCACGACACGAGTTTGTCTACAACATTGACGAGATCGATCAGAACGCCGCTATCCGGTGCATGTGCTTTCTTTTCCTACACGTTTTAAAATTACATAGGCTTACCAAACAAGCAAATTAACAAAGCAGTTAATCACTGGTTATTCGCCTTTCAAACTTTCCCCCTTTATGGTACAGGCTGATAATATTGATGGAGATGGTGAAGAGGATGTTGTTATTGATGATTAGGCCTATATGGATGACGACGACGAAGAAGAAGAACAGTATATATGATGATGATGACGGTGATGTGTTTTTCTATAATTAAGCATGATTAATTATAATATAGTACTGGACAGTCTGTGCGTCCACAGGGTCTTTGCGCTAGGTTTCTTTAAGTCAGCCAAATATTACAGAGAAAGGCATTCCGGAATTAATTATTTGCCGACACACGCCTGTTTCTTGTTCGCGCCAAACTCGAAGTGTCGGATGATGCCATAATTGCAGACACTAGAAAGTACGGTTTGATTCAGGCCTTCATTAAGCCACAAGATGTCATAGCCCTCACGACCTATTTTGATGCACAATCGACATTATTTGCCCACAAAGTCGACGTATAAACGTATGCATATTGTGTGGATGATTTTTGTTTTTTTAAAAGGCATTAGTTTAAGGCAGTACAACTTATATTAAATATCAGTACAACTTATGTTAATCTGATGAATAAAAATTTATGCAACAACAAAGTTTTTTTAAAAGATCTAAACACAATATATGAACACTGTAGGGGGAATGGCCTACACAGGTCAAAAACTGTGTTTGGCCACTATGCGTCACCAGGCGTGTGTAGGGGTAGGGTGGGGCATCACCCGAAATCATGATATTATTGTGCTAACAGAGAAACTGTTTAAATATAGGATAACGCGTGGTAAGACCACGCCTTGTCTTGCCTTTCGGTAGGCGACCATAATCACGGTCGTTGATTACACTGGCACTTTGAAAGGTGTTTGCACACCTTTCACAGACAGCCATTCTCCAAGTCCACTAAAATCAGTGACTGAAAGAGGTAGGGGGGGAGGAGAAGGGAGGGAGGGAGGGAATGGAGTGGGTGGGGTACAGGGAAGGTTGTAGTGGTGATGGATGTCTCTTGTGGCCGCCTGCAAGTACACATGGGTGATATTGCTATTGTCCAACATCAAACTGGAGGCCGTGCAGCTACTATTTCCTGTTGATGGTAGCGCAAACTACCCCTGTTACTGTGTATCGATTTTCAAAACTATGTATACAGTTTTGTCTTTGGTTTGAACCCCCGCCGTTTTGTTAAACTTGAACGACAAACCACTTACGCTTCCGCTTGCGCACTGGACCAAACTGACAAACTGTATCGTTACTAAACTCCTTATATTTGTTTCAATAGATCGTTTATATGGATCAGGGGTAAGTCCTCTTTCAACCAAGTTGTGGTCCTGATTCGTTTTTTTTTCGTTTTTTTTCAGTCCGCTGATTCTTTTAAACATTGACAAACTAACTAACTGAACTCCATTTGTCCATAATGATTGTACTGAAACAAGGAAAAACAAGGTATCACAACCCCGGCTAAAAACCAGCCAGACCACATTTAGAGAATCGGAATAACAGGACATAGCAGCAACTGTCAGGGAAGTATAGAAGGCAAAAACAACATCAACGGCGTAAGCTTCCCTCGTGGGGGTGCCGGGGTTTTCAGTATAAATATTATCCCCACTTTCTGGAAATTTAGTGCTTTAAATTCCCATTGTTGCTGTCTTTCTCCTTTGTTCTTTCTTATTCCTACTCTGTTCTATCAATCTAATATACTCTTCTTCTTCGATAGACCAGTCACCTATCTTTTTCTTCAAAACTCTTTCGGGACAAAACTCCTCATTTGTGTGTGAGGTCTGTTGGATCAGCTTGGAAATATTGGATGCTTTCTGCCAGGTGGTCACTGGGGCTTCCTATGATGTTATTATTTGGCAATGTATGCATTTTTATATGTATGTGTTTTATTGATATTTTATAATGATGTTTATATTATTTTTTTCTTTCTTTTTTTTTTGGGTAAACGAGGGTTCGATAAATTAGAGTATAGCCTCAGCTTCCCCTGCGTAGGATGTCTATATTGTAAAGTGACCGGCTGGTGGAGTGCCTTCAGTGTTACCACTGCTGTAGGGTTATTTCGGCAGATCTTTTATGCGGATCAGGGGCGAGTCCTCTTTCAGCGAAGTTGCGGTCTTGATTTTGTGGTCCTGATTCGGCTCTTTGCAGTCCGCTGGACCTTGTAAGCAATGAATAACTAAATAACTAACTGCGTAAGCTTTGGTAACTCAAATGATTGCTACAATGATTGGAGTCATTAATAAATACTCGGTAGCCTAGAGTGTACTCGTTCGTGTTGCCAGTGCTTAAGGAGTGCGAGGCGACATTGAGAAGCTGAACGTAGACAGCGTTGTGGTCCATGACGAGAAATCAGCTCTTTGAGAACTCAAAAGCAGTATCATAGACAGTTGTAAACACCAGTGAGGAGCTTGTGGTGACGATACTGATGATGATGATGATGATGGTGATGATGATGATAAACCTTGTCTTTTCTTCATTTAAGTATGATACATCATATTGTACCCACCTAAACCAGATTAATCAAGAAGATATTTTACAGCTGTTGTTTTTCTCCCTCTCTCTATCTCTCTTGTTAGAGTCGGAGATTACAAGCTAATACAAGGGGAGCCAGGTCGGTTCTTTGACTGGTTTGATCTGCCGGCGACGGAGGACGAGGTGGCACCCACACAATACCCTACGTGGAAACGTCGACCGTGGACTCCCAAAATGTTCCCCGACTACCAGCTCTTTAACATCAAAAGTAGGTCACCGCATCCCAAAATGTTCCCCGACTACCAGCTCTATAACATCAAAAGTAGGTCACTGCATCCCAAAATGTTCCCCGACTACCAGCTCTATAATATCAAAAGTAGGTCACTGCATCCCAAAATGTTCCCCGACTACCAGCTCTATAATATCAAAAGTAGGTCACTGCATCCCAAAATGTTCCCCGACTACCAGCTCTATAATATCAAAAGTAGGTCACTGCATCCCAAAATGTTCCCCGACTACCAGCTCTATAATATCAAAAGTAGGTCACTGCATCCCAAAATGTTCCCCGACTACCAGCTCTATAATATCAAAAGTAGGTCACTGCATCCCAAAATGTTCCCCGACTACCAGCTCTATAATACCAAAAGTAGGTCACTGCATCCCAAAATGTTCCCCGACTACCAGCTCTATAACATCAAAAGTAGGTCACTGCATCCCAAAATGTTCCCCGACTACCAGCTCTATAATATCAAAAGTAGGTCACTGCATCCCAAAATGTTTCCATGACTACCAGCTCTGTAATATAAAAAGTAGGTTACTACATCCCAGAATATTCTATGACTACAAGCCCTACACTTTGAAAAGTAGGTCATTGGCCTCCAAAATGTTGCTTTGCCAGATATTGTTACACTATGTTATGACGGTAGTTGGCCAGATATTATTACACTGTCATAACTGTAGTTTGCCAGATATTGTTACACTCTGCCATAACTGTAGTTTGCCAGATATTGTTACACTGTCATAACTGTAGTTGGCCAGATAATATTACACTCTGCCATAACTGTAGTTTGCCAGATATTGTTACACTCTGTCATGACTGTAGTTGGCCAGATATTGTTACACTGTCATAACTGTAGTTTGCCAGATATTGTTACACTGTCATAACTGTAGTTTGCCAGATATTGTTACACTCTGTCATAACTGTAGTTTGCCAGATATTGTTACACTCTGTCATGACTGTAGTTTGCCACTCTTGCACAGATTTGCAACCTAGACATTTTAAATGTGTAACCTCCTCTAGCTTCTGGCAATTCATGACGACTTTGCTCCATTGTTGTCTCTGCTGCTGACCTTGACTTTTGATTTATTTGAGCAGACTCCATGCTGCTTTCTCTAGTGATCTAAACTAGGAGTGTTTGCAGTTCAAGCCAATCAATGTCATCCGAAAATCGCAGGATGCAACTGGTTCTTCTACCGATTGAGATGGAAATGGGGCCGTAGAGGGGCTTCTTCATGTGTATTTTGTTTGTTCGTTAGTTGTTTTCTTTCTTTTTTTTGGGTCAGAAACAGACAAAAGAGCCTAGTTGAAAGTTGATGTTGTCTAGAAGGGCTTCCTTAACTGCTAAGCTGTTCGTCTTATCATAGTGAACATTATTCTTTTACACATTTTGTTTGTTTTAGCAAATGCCACAAGTCGTTTGCCAGACTCTATCAAATGCCTTCCTGAAGTCGTGCACATATGTGGTAATATAACAACGATTACTTTTATTTTATTTATAACTGCATGGCAGTTTAACCTATTTCTTTCACCTATGTTTGTTTCAATCAGACGACCCTGAGGAAAGGCATGATCTGGCTCAGCAGATGCCTGAGATGGTGGAACGACTGAAACAGAGACTTGCACAGTATCAACGACATGCTGTGCCATCGCAGAATCCTCGTGTGGAGCCCAAGTCTCTTCCACATAATTACGGCGGTGTGTGGACTCCTGGCTGGTGTGCTTAGACTAACTAGGCCTGTAAAGTATAGAAAGACCTCTACAACAGATAACAGATTATTTTTGCTATTACAACTGAACATCGTGACGTGAGACACTGCTAACGGTGATATGTACAAGACCATGCTTCCCAGCCAACACCACAATGCAGGCAGTATGAACAGACAAGGGAAAGGAGCTCCTGAGACCCTATGGAACCCTAACTTCATCGATAAACTCCCTCACTGCAACCATCCCCTGTAACATATCGCATATATAGAAATTAGACTGCCGGGTCTCACTATAGAATAACATGGATATACGGCGTGAATACACAATATATGCTAGCAATTGTTATAGGACCTGCACTAGCCGTATGGATGGTCCAAAGTTATCACAGACGCTTCCTCCAAAGAAGTTATCTAAAAAGAGTGGGACTGGGTGACCTGTGAAAGAACGTGAAAGATTAAATAGTAGGCTATATAAACACGTAACACTCAACTGAAAGCTTCACTTTAAGAAACTAAGAAGCAAACTATGTCATTTTGATAGGAAAATTGTGCTTTAGTATCCCCAAGAAAACAAATACATGATTCCCTTGGGTATCATTTTTGATAAATCAGTTTACGACATTTAAAACATGAAAATAGATCTCATAAGCTCTTCCACATTTTGTATGAATGCTTCTTGCCAGTTCTAGTTCTTCTACATTTTTGTATAAAAGCTTATTGTCATTTTCAAGCCTCACTTCACTGGTTTGTCTGTTTACTGTGTTCGCTTGAAAGCATGCCTGTTCTTCAGGCTTCGTTTTTTCATATTTGTGTTTTCGTTTATCATGTAGACCAAGTTTGGAAAAAAGCAGCGTCCCCTGTATGGGATGCCTTTATTGTAAAGTGACGGGCTGGCTGAATGCCTTCAGTGTTACCATTAAGGTTGTTTCAGCAGATCTTTTACGCGGATCGGGGGTCATTCCTCTTTCAACCACATCCTGATTCGGCTCTTTGGAGTCCGCTAAACACTATAAACAATGACAATCTAACTAATTAAAAAGCCCATATGACTCACATGCTCCTTAGAAAACTCACAATAGGTAACATGAAAATGAGGGCCCAGAAAAAACAAAATGAAATGGTGGCATTAAAATGCAAATTAATAACGATTTTCATCTTTCTATGTTCTTGACCTTAAGATAACATTGACCTCTGGCTCCATTACATTACATGATTATTGCTTTAGGTCCAGCGGACTCTTCCGAGCCAAATCAGGACCCCCCTCCGGCTCCAAATACACTCATGAACTATCAAATAAACTACAGTGACCTTGACCCTCAGTTACCTTGACCTTGACCTCACTTGATCTCTTATGCATGCCTAATCAAATAACCCGATGTTAATGCATACTTTGGGGGTAAAGAACCAGACATTTCACTATACGATCACCCATTTTGTGTGTGGTTTTGAAAGGCCTAAAATGACCTTGACCTTCAAGATCAACGCAAATACGGAACATATATGAAAGATCAATCTATCATATTCTAAATACAAGTTTGGGCTTTATATTTCTCATAGTTTAGGGTCAAGGTCACTTCAAAATAACTATACTAACCCACATTTGGCAGCTCCAGTGATCTTGATCTTGGAGTGAGGTTGACCAAATTTGCAAAGTATATGTGTCTCATTGATATCTATCATGCCTCAAGAAATCGTAAGTTCAATTTTAATAACTTAGAAAAAAAAAGTAAAATTGAATTTTGTGAATTTTTAATTATTTAAAATAACATTTGATGACCCTATGACCTTGACCTTAAAGTGAAGTCATTGATCCACTGATCATGTATGAGGTCTCATACACCGTCTTACCAAGTTTGGTTGTGATAGTTGAAATAGGTTCTGAGTACTCAGTCACTTCAAAGTTTTTGCACAGGGGACGGCGTACAGACAAATGGACAGCCGTTTTTTTCTCCATAAATTTTTTGACTATTTAGGACTGATCTCGCACAGATTTGCAAAACTCTGGAAATTGTTTGTTTGGTTTCTTTTAGTTTTTTTGGGGGGAGGGGTGGGGGTAGGGGGGGGGGCCGAGTACACAGACTGGTATTGCTATGCATGCGAGTCAAAAAACGGAGGAAAACCCCCACTAAAAGTTTTGTCATCATGACGTCCCTCGATCTCAGAAAGGTTGTTTTTATTGTGGTAGGCATCTGTAAAGTCTTAAGTACGTTGCTGCACCCAAATACTGTTTTCTAGTAAAATACTTCTTTTTTAAAACTGATATAAACACGAAGACGTCACTCGATATTAACGAGTTTAGTTTTAGGTTCAAGGCATCTGTACATTCTAATTATATAGAATGTTTAAAAGATATTTAAAAAAAAATCAACTTAAAAAACAAACAACTTACCAGGGCAAAGCCCATTTGACTCACATGCTTCTTTGGGAACTCGCAATATTTAACATGAAAATGAGTACACATTTACAAAAAATAAAACTGGGTAATACAAAGTAATACCAACTTTGATCTTTGTATGCTCTTGGCCTTGAGATGACCTTGACACCAGGCTATCAAATACACTCATGTACTATCAAATAAACTACAGACAGGAAAAGTTGTATTATGCAAACCTCCTCCCCCGACCCCACCCCCCAAAAAACCACCAAAAACAAACAAACAAACAAACAAAACAAAACAAAAACAAAACGAAGATCCTGGGATGATCTTGACCTCCAGCGACTTTGACCTTGGGATGACCTTGATCATCACGTGACCTGATGCATGTATGATCACATAACCCAATGTTGCTGCATACAGTGGGTTAAATATACAGCCATTCCACTGTAAGAGGACTTAATTTGTTTGTTTTTGCAAGGCCTGAAATGAACTTGACCTTCAAGATCAATGCAAAAACGGAACTGATATGAAAGATCAATAAATCATCGCTAAATACAAGTTTGGACTTCAAATTTCTCATGGTTTAAAGGTCAAGGTCACTTCAAAGTTCCTATACAAACCGACTTTGGACAGCTCTAGTGACCTTGACCTTGGAGCAAGGTTGGCCAAATGTGCAAAGTGTGTGTGTCTTATTGATATATTTCATGCATCAAAGGAAAATCACATCTTCTAAACTAACAGTCTCTCGGACAGAATATTGGCATCGTTGTCTTCAATTTTTAAAGCTCTACAACGTGACAATAAAATCGGTTTTCCGTAGTTTATTTCAAAATTCAGATTGGTATTAACGTGAAGGTCATGTGAAGTCTTACGAACAAACGTCAATAGTTTGTGTTTGTACAGTGGAATGGCTCCATATCTGACTCACAATATGTGTTAACTTTGGTTTATTATGTCGTGCTTGAGCGTCAGAGGTCATGCATAGGTCAAAGTCTGCTCAATGTTATTTTCAACATAATAAATATAAGGATATATATATAAAAGTAATAATAATACTGTACAACTTTTTGTCTCAGTTGATTTGATCTTACGCGAGTTTTCATGTGGCGGTCAAGGTCGAAGGCAATATAACTTAGTATTTTAATGAAGTCATTATGCATTCTTGCTTTAAAACTTTATCTGTTCGAACACACAATTCCTGTAGAATATGGTAAATGTGTTTCCTAAGCTAAGGAGCAAGTGAGTCATATGGCCTTTGCTCTTCTAGTTTTAATTTATTTGTGTACACTTTATTCTGTTTGAATACATTTTACTTCTAATTAATTTTTAGTTACTTCTCTTTATTTTACTATATTTATTTCCCGTCTGTCGGTCCGTTGAAAGCATACCTGATCAAATAACCCATTGTGGTTGCATACGATGGGTTAAATGAGCCATTCCACTATACGATGACCTATTTTAGTATTTTTTTGCAAGGCCTAAAATGACCTTGACCTCCAAGATTAACGCAAAAACGGAACATATACGAAAGATCAACATATCATCTCTAAATACAATGTTGGACTTAAATATTTATCATTGTTTAGGGTCAAGGTCACTTCAAAGTACCTAAACAAACCGACTTTGGACAGCTCCAGTGATCTTGACCTTGGAGTGAGGTTGACTGAATTTGCATAGTATGTGTGTCTATTGATATTTATCATGCATGAAATAATTCTTAAAGTCAATATTAATAACCTTGGAAAAAAAGTGAAATTTTGTGAAAAATTGTCAGTTTTTGACTAACATTTGATGACACTATGACCTTGACCTTGAAGTGAAGTAATTCATTTAGTGATCATTTTCGAGGTCTTATGGGTATACACTGTCTTACCAAGTTTGGTTTGGGATAGTTGAAATAGGCTCAAAGCATTTGCCCGCTTTAAAGTTTTTTGCACGGAAAGACGGGCGGACATTTATTTCGATATTATTTTTGGACTATGTAGGACTCGGCTAGCAAAGAGTTGGGGAGTATAGGGGAGTACATAGACTCATATTGCTTTACATGTGAGTCACAAAGTGGTAAATCAGTACCCTACCCTCCCACCCTTACCCGACCCACCCCGAAAAGTTTTTAGAATGATCAGAATTCAAGCCCTGAATGACAATTGCCAGTCACACATCATCACTTTGTTACACATTTGGGTTGTAAGTTCGCACTGTTCTAAAAACCTCAGGTGTCCCACTTTTGGGTTGTAAGTTCGTACTGTTCTCAAATATGTAGATGTTCCACTTTTGGGTTATAAATTCTCACTGTTCTGAAAAAATGTAGGTGTTCCACTTTCGGGTTGTAAGAGAGACCAATGGATTGCAGTACAGCACACATCCACAACTACCTTCAGCAATGGTCTAATGAAGGTGTATTAGCCTACACAGGGGTTGACTCAATAGACGATAGGGTTTGATTGGGGACCTGATTAACAACACCGGCTGTACGTTTCAAAGTATTTGCTGCAACGAAGATGACGAGAGACACAACACCGATCACTGCAAGGGTGATGCCAATGATTAGAGGATTTTTGTCAGATGGACTTGTTGATGTCGTGCATGTTGAGCCGTTATCTTTGCCATTTGGTGACTTATCTGAAAACAATAATAATAGCAACATATCATCATCATCATCATCGTCATCATCGTCGTCGTCGTCGTCGTCATCGGGTTGCTACTAAACTGCAAAAAAACACAAAAACAACAGACTGGCTTGCATTATTAAATAGACCTTCCTCGGAAATGTGAGGGGAAACAACTTTGGGCGGCTTGCCCGGATGTTGCGCCCAGAGTTGTCCCACGTAGAGCGGACATACTTTTTCAAAACAAACACAATTTGATATTGATAACTATATCATGCGTCAGAGAATCGTAAGTTCAATAGAAATAATTTAGGAAAAAAAGTGGAAATTGGGGTTGTGGGTTAATTTTTTTTAATGGCTAACATAATGTTGACCCTGCGATATGACGACCTACTAGCGCCAGAATCTGATAATTACAAGAGTCATGAGCTAATTACAAATATTATAGGATAATTACAATTATCAAGGGCCTAGGGATAATTACAATTATCAAGGGATATGTACAATTATCATTGCAAAATTATAAATATATTCGCGTGATCATGTTTAATTTTCAGCTTTTGCTCTACCTATCCGCCTGGAAATGCGCCAAAACCGAAAATTTTAATTATCACATAATAATAAAAATTTTTGCTTTATAATTACAATTTTTACTTGATCATACTTAATTCTGGCTAAGGCGGATTACTAGAGCCAAAACGTGCATTTACAGGTATCACTAATAATGGTAATTAACACGTTTTCTGTGTAATTCACATTATGACGGCCTACTAGCGCCAAAACCTGATAATTACAAATATAACGATATAATTACAAATATCAATAACATATTTACAATGAACATGTAAAACTTGTAATTATCAAATGAAAGTTACAATTTTCGGCTTTGGCGCATGTCCAGATGGATTGCTAGAGCCAAAACTAAAAATTAAAGATGATCATGGGAAGAAATTTGTACGTTTTCAATGATAATTATTTTCCCTTGATAACTGTAATTATTCCACAATGTTTGTAATTATCTCATGATATTTGTAACTGTAAGGTTTTGGTGCTGGGAAGGCGTGGCAAATACTGATAATTATTAATTAACACTGTGGATTGCCGGTATCTCTGTAAATTACACAGAACACGTGTTAATTTTAATTATATCGAAATTTTGGTAACTGTCGGTTTTGGCGCTAGTAGGCCGTCATACTGCGACCTTTAAGTGAAGCCATTCATTCATTAAGTGATCATTTTCGAGGTCTCATGTGGATCCACCATCTTCCTAAATTTTTGTTGGGAGAGATTAAATAGATTGAGATAAAATAAAATAAAATAAAATAAATAAAACAAAAAGCAACTTGCAAGTTTTGCACAAACGGACGGACGACGGACCGAAATGTAATAAAAATAATAAATAAAATACTATTTTTGGGGCTATTTATGACCCATCTTGCTCAATCTTACAAATAACCTTTTTTTCCTCTATATTTTGGACAAGGAAGGGGAGGAGGGGAAGGGGAGGGTTGCGGGAATGCAACTTCGAACTGCATACTACGGCTGTCGCTCAGATCTATACAGGAGTCGAACGATCCAGAAGAGGGGGAAGTCAAAAGAAATATTGACCGATTTGGTTGCAGCGTTTTCTCTCATTCACATCATCAATCACATCATCATCATCATCATCATCATCATCATCAGCAGCAGCAGCAACAATGTCAACATTAGTAAGCTACCAGCAGCCTCACTACCATCATCACTTCAATGACACTGTGTTTAGTGCTGCTGAGTGGTCCAGCAGCGCTGCGGTCTGAACACAGGCCAGACAATGTTTGGTGAAGCAACGTCGGGACTGGTTAGTACTTGGATGGGTGAAATATAAAAGAAGAAACAAGAACACAAAACACTGTAGTCTACCCAGCTGTGAATGGGTACCTGGCTCCCTTTACAACTGGAGAAGGTCAAGCAGCGAGGAGGGAGAGATGGGCACAGCCCTCATTAAGCTGGCCCAGACAAAAGAGGTCTTAAACGCCGCTCCCCAGCGACCAAAAGGTCACGACGAAACTTTATTATTATTTTTTTGTTAGTGCTATAGTTTTATTGGTTTTTTTTTTTTGGTTATAGCTGTGCTTGCTGTGAGACTGCCTGCCTGAATAAAAAGAAGAAAAAAAAGAAAGACTTGTATTCAACTGTTGTGTCGGTTACCTGACTTCCTGCGTTCTTCTTCGTTCTGCCTTTTACCGAGAAGTTGTAAGACAGAAGACACTTTTTAGCTAGTGCCAACACTGCTGCATGCATTTGAGTCGAATGCATGCTGTTGTTATGTTGAAACGCGAACGATAGTATGTCTGAAACGCGCAGGATAGATCTAATCGTTTCGCTTTGCAAAGTATTCAATAATAGAGTTTATTTACCTTTGATTTGAGTTTGCGTTGTGGTTAGAGGAAGCTTTGTATAACTTTGATAATTTTCGTTGGTCGATATTATTGGAGAATTCTCTAGATTTGCGTGTTTACTGTCGATAGAAACTTCCCGATAAATGTAGATAAGTGAGAACGTTCCTGGAATGTGAAGAAAGATGTATGACGTAAAACAGTGATGACGAAGTTAATTTTGATTGGTTGTAACGCGTCATTCTGGAACGATCGGACGTGATCTCGAGTTGAGAGAAAAACTATATAATGGATGCTCTGTGTAAAATGTGAGCGAGGTGAAAAGGCGATTGTATGCAGTTGTTGATGAATGCTGAATAAAGTTTGAAAACTTCATACGACGACTGACTTGTATGCTGATTGAACGGGTTGCGTGGATAAACGAATCTGAGTTTACACCTATCAGGAGAATTCAAGCATTGGGGCTGAATCAACCAGTGATAGAAAACACCACCATCAAACGAGTGTAACAGCTGTCATCTTCACTGGAGCAGTTCAACTATTGGATTGGTATTTTGTAAACAGGGATAAAATCAATCTTTAGTGGTTGGTTTCACCAACTAAAGCCCACTTCATCTTTGTTTAATGTAGTAACAACCACAATTTTCGGCAAAAATAAATTATTCGACTCTGGGGCATGAAAAAGCACCGCAAGACCTTGATCCTCATTACATTAATCATCATTACCGTTGATGTTGAATTTTAGCTGGCACTGCTTGATGTCGATGGCTCCAGGCAGGTCCCAAGAAAGGCCTTCTGGACAAGGCTTGCAGCTAGATTCACCTGCTTTGTCTTGGTACTTTCCACGTGGACACAGGACGCACTCTCCGTTGTCCTCCATGCTGCCGGGTGCACATTCCACTGCAGTCATCAACAAAACACTACACAGGAAACTAGAAGGGCAAAGCCCATATGACTCACATGGTCCTTATGGAACTCGCAATATTTAACATGAAAATGAGTGCCCAGAAAAAACGAAATGAAACGGTGGAATTAAAATGCAAAGTAATAACGACTTTAATCTTTCTACATTCTTGCCCTTCATATAACCACGATCTCCAGCTCGAAATACACTCATGTACTATCAAACGAAGTACAGCAAAGGTTGTATTGTGCCATACAACGGTTTCTTGGGATGACCTTTTGTGTTTAAACTTCACCTGCTTCTTACTGTCTGTTTATTTAATTACAGGTGAAGTTGAACGGTTCCACTGTTTATTTATTTCTTTGTGAACTAATTGTTATAAAGGAATGTATGTTGTTACAAATGTGTGTGTATGTCAGTAGTATAATAATGTTTATGGTTTGATAATGTGGATAAGTACTTCGTTCTTCACAGGTGAAGTTGAAAGATTTTTTTTTTCCCCTTTGTGTATTTCTTAATTAATGAATTGTTACAAGGGAATGAATGTATGTTGTTAAAAGTATATGTGTATGTTAGTAGTATCATGATTTCTATAGTTTGATTAATTAATTACTTAATTTGGAAAATATCTATGATGTGCGCCTGTTTGATGTTGTAAATTGTTTATGTTACATCAGTACAACTTATGTTAATCTGATGAATAAAAATTGATGCAACAACAACAAATTTAATTAGCTTGTGTATTAAACTCCACATTCATTAATTCTTATTTTATTTATATTGTTTTATTTCCATTTTGATATAACAATTCTTACGTACGATTTTCAATTTTGGTGTTCGTTTGGGTTTTTTTAATTTACTACTGAAATATATTTATACTATTTTGTATCACTGTGTAGTGCTTTTTTACTTTTAATTGTTTTTAATCGTTGCTCCATTATGTATTATAACCGTTTGTGTCTTTGTAATGTGCGTGTGAGCGCGTGTTTATTTGGATTTTATACATGTTTTTGTAGTACTTAGATGGGATGTTCGTTATTATTTGTTATGATGTTCCACTTGTTGTTATCTCATAATGTTTTACTATTGTTTAAATATTTATTCTTGTGTGTGTGTGTGGGTGCGGGTGTGTGTGTGTGTGTGTTAACGTTTAGAGCAGACTTTATTTTGTTTTTGTGCTTGGGAAAATGAATTATTATTATTATTATTATTATTATTATTATTATTATTATTATTATTATTATTAAAAAGAAATTATAAACTACACGTCTACATAAACCATCAGTAATCATTTAACATGAACCGCTGGACCTAAAGCAATAACCATGTAATGTAATTTAACATAAATAGACTTATTATCGTTTATCGTTCCATAGGCTATCAGCGCAGCAGCGTTACAAAAGTGCAGACACATAAATTCATTCACATGCATAGACTGGGTCTGGCACAACCTCTAAACAAAATAATTAATAATAGTAATACAGTTCTTGATAAATAATAACAACATAAACAATTAATGAATAACATAAATAAATACATAAATACTAACGCTAGGACTTACATATTTCGAAAAAGCTAGCAGTTTTGGGCGAGCCCAATGCTAACGGAGAGTAACAGGCCTATTGCTCTGTAGAAGCGTCTTCTACAGCTATCAACCCATTGGCAAGGGAGGTAAGTCATAAAAGTGGCTTGTAAGTTTATATAGGAGTTTTCTGTCTGGGTATAGTCTGTAGTATAACCAACTAACTTCTAATGGCTGATACTAGCCTCTTATCCAAAAGTCAAAGGTCAAGGTCACTGAGGGCGAAAGTAATATCTCATAGATGCCCAAGAGTAAAGCAAGTATTTTGTTTAAAGGTGTTCTTACAGAAAATTTATAACCAATCTTTTCTGGTTAAGGTCACCAAGTAGTTCAACTTCATCTTTTGGGAGTATACCTCATTAAAACTCATTACATTTTATAACGGAACACAAATACGAGTATTCAATAACTGTCCACAGATACGAGCGCTACAGTTGGTTTTGATGGTACAGCATACCTGTCAAGGGGTTTTCGGGTTGTGGTGTAGCAATTTAACAGAAAAACCATAGCAAATGGAGGTTTGGTGTAGCACTTATGTGAATCACGCGATTTGCAACAAAACTGGAAACTTCTGCATCCAATATAAACGCACACATCCAATTTGTTTACAAATTTATTGTAAAATCTTGTTAATGCACAACACTTTAGCTATTACCATTATCATTATCATTATAACATTTTCATGTACGTTTTTCAAAATAACGACACGCACATCTTTCCGGCAGGCTTTACAGAATGTAAACTCTTCACTTCCTTTTGACTTCTCCACTAGGCCTTCAAAATCCTTATCGGTTGCCCATTCAGGCAGGTGCCTTCCTGGTCGTTCCAGTTTTAGGTGGAGGCTTTGCCATTTTCTTTGTTCAACTCCGTCTGTCTCTCCCTCACAAAGACTGATCGTAGACTGAAGTTCTGAACGAACACGTGTTGCGGAAGTGCGGTGCTTTTACTAAGTGTCTTTAAACCGGACTCGACCGGAACAGACTACTTTCGCGCGAAAACCCCTTTGGTTAAAAAATATTATCGTCACTTTTGAAAAATTGCGCAGCAGCTTTGTGATACGCCGTAGCAATGGGAAAATGTTTAAAATGCGTAGCGCTACGCAAAAATCCGTAGCACTTAACAGGTATGTGTACAGTTTTTGAACTTTGGGTCATGGCACTTCAACAGTCTGGAGTTCAACTTGTGTGACCTTTGACCTCTGAGCTATAGTGACATCAATTATCTCATGAAATTTTTGACATGTTTTGAGGTTAGGATGAATAAAAGCTCTCACCTTAATGGTATGAATGCTAATGTTGATTCTGATGGTTCGGTTCCTGCACCAAAGTCAGAGTACTTGAAAATATTGTATTGGGGTTCAACTTGTGTGACCTTTGATCTCTGCTATATGATCACATTTATGTGGTCCTAAATGTGTACCTTTTTCAGGTTCTGATGTATACAAGCTCTCGCGCTTATGGTTTGAGCGCTAAAGTTGATTTGGATGGCTCAGTTTATGCACTAAATGTCCTTGTGCCTGCAACAATTTGGGGTTCAATTTGTGTGACCTCTGCGCTAAGAGGTCCCCCTTTTAATAAAATTGATACTTATTCTTTGGTACTGATTAATGAACACACACACACACACAAACCCAACTCGTCATTCTTACGGTACGACAGCTACAATCGATTTTGTTAGTATAGTTCAGTTCATGCACTAACGGCAATAGTCCTTCGGATGAGAGTATAAACCGAGGTCCAGTCTGTGCACGCAGGCATTCCACTAAGGACATTACAGACCTTGAGGCTTACGACCCAGACGCCAACTACACAAAGCACTAGGTCCCACCTCCCCCATCCTCTGTACTGTGGCCAAGTATTGTGCTATTGCTGTCGGCGCTACACTGTGCCCCCAAAGGCTGGAAGTGCGCGCATGGGACAGCTGCAGTTAGGTCGGCCAGTGCCTTGAGCAGTTCTTGAGCTGGAAAAGCGCTATTTAAGAACGATTAAATAAATGTGGGAAAAACGTTCTTCAAAATGTTGGATTCACCTTGTGTGACCTTTGACATCTGCGCCATGTTGACAAATAACCAAATGTTAATACATTGACAAATAACCCAATGTTAATACACACTATGGGTAAAGAGTCATTCCACTATGGAAAAAAAAAGTTAATTGTTTCTGTAAGGCCTAAAATTACCTTGATCTTCACAATGAACGCAAAAAATAAATATAGGCTATAAAACAAATAAATTATATATATTTGAAGGTCAATCTATTATTACCTCTGCATACAACAAGTTTGTATTTTTCACTTCTTAAAGTTTCGGGTCAAAGTATCTAGATATTATGCCAAAAAAACAGTGATCTTGGGATGGCCTTGACGTTCAATGATTTTGATCTTGGGATGACTTCTGAGCCATTCCACTGTACAATGACAAATTATTCAATGTTTTTGTAAGGTCTAAAATGAAGATCAAAACACGCAACATATATGAAAGATCAATCTATCTCTAAATACAAGTTTGTACTTTATATCTCATAGTTTAGGGTCAAGGTCACTTCAAAGCATACCTAAACGAACACACTTGGGGCAGCTCCAGTGACCTTGACCTTGGAGCGAGGTTGACCAAATGTGCACAGTATGTGTGTCTCATTGATATCTATCATGCCTCAAAGAACCATAAGTTCATTACCCCTTTAAAAAAAATTGTCCTTTTTTTTGGACTAAGATTTGCCTTTTCACTGTGGCTTTGAAGTGAAGTCACTACTTACTAATCATTTGTGAGGTCTCTCGGGTATACACCATCCTACCAAGTTTGGTTGCAATAGATAAAATAGATTGCGGAAAATGATGCCACTTGCAAGTTTTGCACAGGTGGTGTGTAGTGTTAGGAGTGTGCGGAGCGGGAGAGAAGGGGAGGGAATGGGACTGGATGGGAACGGGGTTTGACTGTTCAGTTTTGTTTTTAGTTTCATAAGGAGCTTGATAAAATGGTTGAACGGAGGTTTGGTATATTTAGATGCTTCCGGTTTTTAATGAGTTGAGGTTTTATTCTATACTGTTTTGTGTGAATGTTATTGTCTGCGATCGAGGGCCAATAAAACGACTGGGTCGCCTTTTTGGGCACGAGAAGGTAGGGCTGATAGACTGGCCGTATCATCGTCTCCTAAAGGTTTTTTAAAAAAAAAGCTTCAGCGCGTTAGAAACAAAGTCTTGGTGTCCGGGCGGCTCGGGTTCAATACTGCTTGTGGCCAGCGACTAGATCAACTCCTTGTGCCGATAAATACACACGTGACAACAATTACTCTGACGTACCACAGAGAGAGTACATCTGCTTGCTGCCTCGTGGACACAGCAGAGACGCATTGTAGGTGACAGTGCTAAGATTAGGGGTCACTGTTTGACCGCCAACAGTGGTGGTAAAGAGGGTCTGGGTAGCGTTGGACGTCAGCAGCACGGCAGACTGGTCGGCCAGTTGCAACATCTTCGCATAACGGGTAACCTGGTTATCGTTTTCTGTTTTCAAACAAACACAAACGAATCAATCTGAGTACAATTAAATATTTTTATAAAACTTCATACGTGTACATTTTGAGAGAGAGAGAAATAAAGAGAGAAAGAGAGAGAGAGACAGAGACAAAGAGAAAGAGATACAGAGAAAGAGAGACAGAGAGGGAGATAGAAAGAGAGAGAGAGAGAGAGAGAGAGAGAGAGAGAGAGAGAGAGAGAGAGAGAGAGAGAGAGAGAGAGAGAGAGAGAGAGAGAGAGAAAGAGAGAGAGAGACAGAGAGACAGAGAAGGCGAAGATTACTCCAGTCAATTTGATCTGAAGGTCCAAAGTCCACGTTCATTAGCACGACGACAACAGGGTTGGTGCTGCTTTTTTTGCGGGAAGTTTCTGGACAACGGGAAGTGACGTTGATTGAGCATGCGTTCTGTTGCTTGCAGGGAAGAGTGTCCATGTTGTTCTGCACTCCACTCTCCACGCCGCTTGCTGCCTCGGGGGTACACTGGAGGTTCATGGACAGCGATAAACGTAACTCTCCACCCATAGCAAGGCCAGGTGCTGAAAGAGGCAAAGAAATGACTAGTGTCATAACGGACACAGACGACGAAGAAAAGAAACAACCAGGACTACATAACCTGCCTCGTTCTCCACTACGTAATTTTCTTACATAGCACAATTACCAGGGTACTGAGCTGCTTAAAGCGCCGTCCGAAATCAGGATATGACAAGTCACACCGGACGCCAACCTGCAAGGTCAACCGCACTATCAACTGCCCCGGACTTGATGGACATTAATATTTAGGTCTGTATTTAGTACACTCTCACCTGCTCTTTGGACAGAATGGCCTGGTTCTTTGACGTGTCGCAGTGGCTAGGGAGGAGTGAACCACCGGTTAACGTGTCATAACAGAAAGTCGAAATCTTCAAAATGCGAATTGCATGCCAGGCCAACATTCTACTTCTGGCGCATTCTATAACAACATATTCACGAAACTTGCGGTAATATGAATTCAAAAGCAGTGAGGGCTGATACTTACCAACACAGCTTGGCAAGGGCGGTAACAAACTCGCGTCACGTTGGTTGTTCCACAAGTAGTTGGTCATCTTCCCACATTGGTACAGAGGCAGTGGATCAGAAATCATATAGCCGGGTACACAGCTGATCTTGCACGTCTGCAGATATGGAGAATAGGTCTCTGTACAATTTAGCACGGTGTGGCTGGGTTGGAGCAGCTGGGCACAATCTGTAAACAGATTTAAATTAATACAAGCTGGCACAACACATACGACTCACTTACTCATTGTGGAATCCATTTACACTATCCTGTAATTATGCACAATGAAAGTGCTCAGCGTAGTTGGAACGATACAAAAACTGAATCAAAAAGAGGACAAGGAATGATGACGCGACATTGACATTGGGATCGTCTGGACATCCACATGATCAAACACTCTCCCTATGAAATAAACACTGTCGTAGAACATCAAAATGCACCATTGACGTTGGAATTACCTTGAACTTGACTATGACCTTTCATGGTCATGTATGATCAAATAAACAAATGGTGGTACATAGTGTGAGCTTAAGATGATGGTGTTTCAATGTCAGGTTACATTGTTTAATCCTTATAAGTTCTTATGGGTTTGTTGTTGCTGCTGTATTCATTTTCTTTTATTATTATTATTATTATTATTATTATTATTATTATTATTATTATTATTATTATTATTATTATTATTATTATTAATATTATTATTATTATTATTATTATTATTATTAATTTATTGATTCATTTATTTGTATTTGCATTTTCCACCTTATCAGCTATATTTTTTGTTGTTGTTGTTGTTGAACAGGTTTACGTTAAATAATTTGATTGAATTGAATTGTGAGCTAAATATAGACCCACGCCACATTTGTTGATGTTTATATGTAAGATCTACAAAGTCCTCGACATTTCAAGATCGCAAAAAATTGAATATATTTACGGCCAATCCATCGTCCTTAGATATAACAAACTAGGTCTTTCTGTCTCTCGTAGTCTAGGTTCAAAGTCATTTCAAAATAGCTATATGAACCAACTTTGGATGGTTCTTGTGATCTTGACCTTTGGAGAAAGATTGACCAAACTTGCGCCTGAAGGTAAACTGGACCACTGCATTATCTCTGAAACTAAAGGGAAGTAGATCCTGATTTTTTTTTAAAATTAGAGGCGTATATATGAATGACGTCACTTGCACACGTATCATGGCGTTTACAAAAGAAGACAGGCGGACAGTGAGCTCAACTTGTTTTCTTTCATTGTTTTCGAAAGTATTGTTTGACAGTGTTTAGTGAACATTTGATTTTTAAAGAATGGAACTTATGAACAATACCCGGTCATTCTGCAGTATTTCTGTTAATATGTAAACTGTTAGTGCTATTCAAGCATCCTGCATTTGCTGCAAAATCACAAGTACTAGTGTAGGGTTAAAATGAGTCCCTTTTTTCTGGTATATTGACCCAGTGGTGCAAGTTAGCTGCCAAGGTTCAAATTACACTTGCATCATTTTGTTTAATATGGAATGATCGCGGTTTGGTTTAGTTTGTGTAGGCTTATTAGTGTGTGTATGTAGGTGTGTGTGTGTGTGTGTGTGAGTGCGCGCGCGTAAACAATGCACTCAAGTGGTTTCAAGCAAGCAATTGTGCCATCATAAGCATCATAAAAAACAATGACAGTAAATTTATGTAAAGAAAAAAACGCACACATATTCATAATAATAATAATAATAATAATAATAATAATAATAATAATAATAATAATAATAATAATACAGGATGCTATGTACGCGCCTTTCCCCAAATCAATCAGGCTCAAAGCGCGGCGATCTGTACCAACATACACGCTCACCTGTCTCATCCACCCTCACACACACACAACAATACACATCCATCACTCAAACAGGTGGTGTAAAGGCAAGGAGATCGCTATTGGAAGACGGAAAGAAAATCGAATTTTTATTTTTCCAAATTGTGAATTGACTGCATCCAGTACCATTATTGAAGGGAGGGAGGAAACCGGAGTGCCCGGAGAAAACCCTCGGTGACCTCAATAGTCTCGTACCTAAGTCACATATGTTCGTCCCTTGCGGGAATCGAACCCGCGACCTTCGGCATAGGAAACCGGCGACTTATCCACTGCGCCACGAGGTAAAATAATATACTCACTGGGCTTTAAGTACGAGTATTGTTTCTCACAACTATTGCCTATCAGTCGTAGGCTTAAAAACGTAATTAAAATAATTAACATACTAACCTAATTAAAATCACACAGGAAACTAGAAGGACAAAGCCCATATGACTCACATGCTCTTTATGGAAATTGCAATATTTAACATGAAAATGAGTGCCCAGAAAAAAAATGAAACGGTGGAATAAAAATGCAAAGTAGTACCAACTTTAATCTTTCTATGCTCTTGACCTCGAGATGACCTTGACCTCTAACTCCAAATACACTCATGTAACTATGAAATAAACTACATCAAAAGCTGCCTTATGCCAAAAAAGTGACCTTGGGGTTGACCTTTAGTGACTTGACCTAGGATGACCTTGATTTTAACATGCTCTCTCATGGTCATGTAAGATCAAATATCTCGGTGTTGTTGCCTACTATGGGTTAAATAAGCAGCCATCTCACTATATAATGAGCTATTTTAAAAATGTCTTTGCAAGGCCTAAAATGAGCTTGCCCTTCAAGATAACGCAAAAGCGGAACCTATATAAAAGATCAATCTATCAACTCTAAATATAACACGTTTGGACTAACAATTTATATCTCTCATAGTTAGGGTCAAGGTTACTTCAAAGTACCTATACTAACTGACATTGGACAGTTCCAAAGACCTCGACCTTTATGTGCGTCTCATTGATATCTATCATGCATCAAGGATATCATAAATTCAATATTAATAACTTGGGGAAAACATTTAACTTTTGTTAACAATTGTCATTTTTTACTAACATGCGTTGACCCTGTCACCTTGACCTTGAGGTGAAGTCATTCATTCACTTATTATTTATGAGGTCTCACGTGTCAACACCATCTTACCAAATTTGGTTGTGATAGTTTAAATGAATTCTGAGATATGAATCTACTTGCCAGTTTTGCACAGACAGACGGCGGACAGACAGACGGACTTTAAAAAAAAAGAAGTAACTTTTGGAGTATTTGAGACTCCTTATGGACAGGTTTGCAAAACTCTAGAGGACTCATTTTGCAAAGATTTGCAAAAAGCTGGATTATATATGTTACCGGCAATCTGCCTATTCAGTCAATAGGTGTATTCTCTTTAAAAAAAAAAAAAAAAAAAACAAAACAAACATCAATCAATTTGTGGTTTGACTGTGACCACTAGCCAATACATTTATTGACTAACATTTCCAGTCAATACGTGTAATGTCTTAAAGAAATCTCTGGTCACTACACGAATTGACTAAACTGTCATTCAGCATTTAAATTGCAACTGGTTGTAACATGAATAAATGAATGATCACACAAACATTTGTTGTTCTGTATAGTTCAATACGCACACTTACAGTGACACCTCCACACAACTAAACCATGTTAAGTAGAAGTTAGTAAATATTAAAAATAAGCTTAACATGTACATATTTAAATTAAAAACTTTCTTTGCCCCTCTCTGTCTCTGTCTATGTCTTTTTCTGTCTGTCTTCACTGTCAGTTATATCTAATTCTTGAATGCAATCGGGGAAGGCCATAACATTATTGACGAGAGAAAGAGAAAGAGAGACAGGAAGATCTCTCCAGGACCGCACACACAACTGCTGCCCTGACAAGGTTGAAGCCTAATTGGAAAGATAGGACCATCAACCTACACTTCAAGATAAGGCTGCTGCGCTCCTTGTCATTTCCATTTTCCTATAGGCTTGCGAAACATGGACCCTCACAGCAGACCTACAACGAGGAATACAAAGCATGGAGATGAGGTGCTACAGAAGACTTCTGGGCATTTCCTATACCCAACACATCACCAACGACGAAGTCCTTCAGACCATCACACAAGCCACTGGATAACACGATGACCTGCTCACAGTGGTGAAAAAACAAAAAACTCCGATGGTATGGCCACATGACCAGCGCACCAATCTTTGCAAAGACCCTCCTGCAAGGCACGGTGCAAGGAGGCAGAAAAAGAAGGAGACAGAAAAAGAGGTGGAAGAATAGGATTTGAGAATGGACTGGATTGACACTAAGCAAAGCCATGAGAGTTGCTGAGGACAGAGAAAGATGGATTACGCTGGTTAAACGATCATCTGTGGTGCCCCAACGACTTCGAGTTACGGGATATAATAAGGTAGAAGTACACAGACTTACATTGGTATGCATGTGATTCAATTAAAATAATGAAATACAATCTCGAAAGCTCAAGAAGGCGTTCAGTCTTCCTTTTTTTCCTCAAAATAAATCAGAATATAACTTCAAACGCACAACTTCGGAAGGAAAAAAACCCGCATGAGGTTAATGTAGAATTGTTGATGCAATGTTACATGCAGTGCCTCACCAATACATATGTCCGTGGAGCACTCGTTAGTCTCTGTGGGATCACCTTCACAGCTTTGTGCAGGGTTGCCACACTCACGAGTTCGGTTTTGGGTGCCATTACAGCTGGGGAAACATGGTCCCCAATCCGACCACTTTCCCCATCCTCTGTTCACTGAAACATCATCAAATCATTAATATCCTCAAAACATCATCATCATCTCATCATCATCAACACCACCATCATCTTCTTCATCATCAATAGCATCATTATCGTCATTGTAGTCATCATCATCAACGTTGCTTGTGTCGTAGTCATTGTCGCCCTCTTCCTTTCTCCACCCAATCAATCACCATCCCCGATAATGATCATTCTATCCTATCCCGTAATCTAAAGTCGTTGAAGCACTGCAGAAGATCATGTAACCAGCGTACTCCTCCATCTTTATCTGTCCTCAGCAATCCTCATGGCTTCGCTCATTGTCAAGCCAGTCCATTCTCGAATGTTGTCCTCTCACCTCTTCTTCTGTCTCCCTCTTCTTCTGTTTCCTTGCACCGTGCCTTGCAGGATGGTCTTTGCGAGACCTGATTCTGTGGTGACGTGGCGGTACTATCGGAGTTTCCGTTGTTTCATAATTGTGAGCATGTCATTGTTATTTATCAATGGTTGATTCAGACCCGATGCTTGAATCTTGATAAGTGTAACTCGAATTCGTATATCCACGCAGCCTCTTCACTCAGCAACAAGACAGGAGTCGTCGTATAAAGTGTTTCAACTTTATTCACCAAACATCAACAACTGCATACAAGATCGCTTTCCGAAAATCACTATAAACAATCATTGTCACATGCAGACAGTGCATTACTTATATAGCCTATCTTCGAGAAAAAGTTGGAACATTCCATCATGACGCAAGAACACCCAATCAAAATAAAACTCGTCACCGGAACTATGCACTGCCTAACGTCATATAATGTAATGATTGGACCAGTTTTTACCGGTAAGGTCTATTAGCTTCAATCGATAGTACAGTAAACAAGTAATTCTAGAAAATTATCAACACTATCGACTGACGAAAATTATCAACATTATACAAAGCTCTTTCGGGCAATCACGCAAATTCAAATCAAAGGTAAATACACTCTTGCTTTGCGTAACAAAAATGATCGGATCTATCGTGCACGTCTCAATCGTAACATTACTTCCTACACAAGAAGAAATGTACTTAATTTCTATCAACAACATTGAGACGCAATACACAAAGAAAGTCAAGAAACTTATTTCAGTCCGTCTGGTTGCAGTCAGTATTCTTACTCACACACTCTTCTGCGAAAGTCTGCACCAACATTGTCTTATCCTTAATAGATTCTACTTGCTAGTCACAGTTCTGCAAATACATAGTCCATTTCATGATGCAACTGTTCACGAACTTGGCAGAGTTCAAATAGGTTGACGGCTTGTGATCAGTCTGTAACACGAACTTCACGCAATGGAGGTATAGTTCGAATTTCAAGATTCCCCATAAGCATTCTTTCTCCACGGTTGAGTAATTCTTCTCAGTCCTAGACATCATCTTGCTGGCGTAACTGACCGGAAATAATTTCCCTTCGTGTTCTTGCATCGGTATGGCGCCGATGCCTTCGTCTGCTGCGTCTGTTCTCAGGACGAATTCCTTGGAAATGTCGGGAGGTCGTAGCACCGGATCCTTTGAAAGGGGGTCGCGCACAGTCTGGTATGTCTTCTCATGAGCCAGTCTCCCATGCACTTGGTTAGGACAGCCTTTCCGCATCAGGTCCGAGATGGGTGCTGTGATGGCGGAGTAGTTCGGTATGAACTCCCTATAATATCCAGCCAATCCCATGCTTATTGGTTATGAGACGTGGTGCCTTCAAAATCTTTTTGACGTTTTTCAACAGAATCCCTTTTTGTCCTTCTTTCAGTGAATGACCAATACAGCCGACATTGTCAGTTCCCAGAATGCACTTGCTGGGTCTCACGGTAAGGTTAGCTTCTGTTAGACGGTGAAACAGCTCCACTAAGGTCATCAGATGCTCCTTCCAGGTCTGGGGGTGGACTAGCAAGTCGTCCCAGTAACACACGACGTGCTCGGGTTCTTGCTCCTCTCCAGCCAATCCAATGATCCTCAAAAGGAAGGTTGCAGATTTCTTAACCCCTTATGCTGACGGTGCCTTCGTGATTTGCAAGGGCATCTGACATAAAGCGCTCCAAGAAGATGTTGAAAAGTGTTGGAGACTTTAAACATCTTTGACGCACGCCGATTGTTGTTCTGAACCAGTTCCCGCTGTTGCACTTGTAATACAGGCTTTTGATGACTTCAATAATGTTAGGGCCGATGTTGAACACTCTCATGGTTACCCACATAGCTGCATGCCAGACTCGGTCAAACGCTTTCTTGAAGTCTACAAACACATGATACTTATGTTGTTGGTGCTGTAGGTATTTCTCCCAAATTATTCTGAGGTTGAAAATCTGTTCAGTGGTACTTCGCCCTGCCCTGAATCGTGCTTGTTCTTCAGCTATGATTTGTTCAGCTTGGGGTTTCAACCTGTTGAGTATTATTTTCAGGAAGAGTTTGCTGGGATTGCTGATGAGGTTGATGGTGCGATAGTTTTTACACTCCTGAAGTTTACTCTTTTCAGGAAGAGTGATGGCAAGCGACCGGATCCATGGTGTAGGCCACTCCCCACTCTGCCAGGTCTTGTTACAGATAATGGTGAGGGCGTCAATCATTGCTTCTCCTCCTGCTTGAAGCAATTCTGCGGGTTTGTTGTCAACTCCCGCCCACTTCCCCTTCTTCAGCCATTGCACATCTGCCTCAACTTCTTCTCCGAGAATTTGGAGGATTTCTTCCTCTTCTTTGTTCTGGGGACATGATAGAACTGATGGGTCTCCGTTTTGGTGTAGTTGTAAAGGTCAGAGCAGTATTCTATCCATCTATCCAAGACTTCGTGTTCTTCTGTAAGGCACACACCAGACTTGCTTTGGATCGTGAAGTCCTTGGGCTGTTTAACACTGACCAGCCGCTTCACAGTCTGGTAGGCCTTCTTGCTATTGTTCTTGTTCAAAGTGTTCTCTATTTCCTGGCATTGATCTTCTATCCAGTTCTCCTTTGCTGTGCGCATGCCTTTTAGGATGTCATTGTTGATTTTTGGTAGGCATCAGCTCCCTGTCAGGTGTTCTTTTTCTGTTTCACCTCTCTTCGTTTGCCACACAGGTCCAAAAGTTCAGGCGTGATCCACGGTTTCTTCTTTGGGCGATGCTTGCAAAGGATCTCAGTGGCGGCAACAGTTACAGTTGAGTGGTCATGGTGTTGACATTTATTTCACCAGCTCCCAAAATGAGTAGTGGTGCAAATTTCCATCCAATTGTGGCTTGAAATATTTCTGCCACCTCCGGGTCTTGCAGTTGTCCAGGTCGAACCTCAGCCTGGTGCACTTTCCTGTGTTTACTCCCTTCAAGTGGAGCTTGAAAGACATAATCACGAGACCATGGTCAGTTCCGATGTCTGCTCCTGTAAAAGTGCGTGTCCTGCCAATGTTGACGCTTGGTCTGAAGCGTTTCTTGACCACGGTGTAGTCACTCTGGTTGTGATGCTCCCCGCTGGGAATGTGCCAGGTCAAGCGTGTTTGCCAGTATCAGATTATTGTATCTGGCAATTTCCAACAGTCTCAGACCCCTGTCATTTGTCTCGTTGTTGTATGTGTTTCCCCATTTGTTGTACGCATATTGGCCAACCTTGGTATTCCAGTCGTCTTGCATTTTGACTATGTCCTTCCTCGCCGCAT
The DNA here is from genome assembly GCA_036898135.1 of Oncomelania hupensis. Classification (NCBI taxonomy): domain Eukaryota; kingdom Metazoa; phylum Mollusca; class Gastropoda; order Littorinimorpha; family Pomatiopsidae; genus Oncomelania; species Oncomelania hupensis. The sequence goes on from CM072517.1 coordinate 8,000,642, forward strand.
TTAGAGTCCTGACATTCCAGGTTCATATGACGATGTTGTCTCTCGTGCGGATCTTGCTAATGTGGCGGAAAGAGAGGCGACTGGTTCAACTTGGGAAAGAGATTGTCTACCTTCGATTTGTTAGTTCGACTGGCCTTGGGTGGCTCCTGCTGTGGAGAATCCTTTGGAGTGGCCATTGTGTTATGCAGGACGAGGCGACAAGACATTTGTTCTCATCGACTGACCAATCGTTTTCTGCTTTCGGTGGTGAGCAGGACTACATTGTCGGCAGGCATTTTATGCAAGTCAGTGGCAGTGACTTGTATGGAGTGTCGTGGCACCAGTAGCCGGCAAACCGGCTTACTATCAACAAGCTTCACCGCCTTGCAATGCAAATATTTTTATGTCACTCTTACGAGGGATAAAAAAATAACAGCTCGGTTTGTGACTTGTTCTCAAGGTAGAGAGTTGGGAGTCAAATACTTTGCTCGGCTACAATTGATGCACAACAACCGGGAACTGGATGATGCTGGACCACGGTAACTGTTGAAGGCAGTTTTTCACTGTTAAGTCAGTGAATTGAGACTGACTGGGCGTAGTCAGTGGCGGTTCCAGACATGCCTGTTGCGCATTGGAAAACCATCTCTTTGAGAGATGTTTGCATACGTAGGATGCTCAGTGAGTGGGTGCTAAGGAATTAAAACATCACAACAGCTTTGCGTCTGTCTGTGTGTACCTTTGTCTGTGTCTGACAATGCCTATATGTGTGTGTGTGTGGGTGCGATATAATATCTACGACATCACGGTCATCATCTTTTAATAATCATTCTTCCTATCTTATGTGACTGACTCTTATGTTTTACGTGTAATTTGATATTTACTTATTTATTTTCCAAAGTTTAAAAGATGTAATTGCATTTCTAAGCTAATAACGTTTTCTGTTTTTACATTTCCCATCATTCTGTTCTGCTTTTTGACTCTTATTAAATTGTTCTAATGTGACTATTGTGTGTTGTGAGGTTTACTTCTAATTTCTTACATTAAATTTTAATGAATATTTGTTTTTAATTTTGCTGGAGGCGACTGATTCAAGCTTGGGAGAGAGGTTGTCTACCTTACATTTGTTGGGTAGACTAGCCTTGGGTGGCTCCTGCTGTGCAGAATCCTTTGGCCATTGGTTTATGCAGGACAAGGCGACACGACATTTGTTCTCCCCGGCTGAAAATTCCACTTCTGCTGTTGGTGGTGAGCAGGACTACATTGTCGATTGTCATTTTATGTAAGTCAGTGGCAGTGACTTTGCAGAGAGTGCCATTGCAGTAGTAGCCGGCAAACTGGTTTAATATCAATAATCTTCATCACCGTGCAATGCAAATATTTATATGTCTTTCTTACGAGGGATAAATGAAAATAACAGTTCGGGTGGGGCTGTGTTCTCAAGTTAGCGTGGAGTCCAATACTGTTGTCCATCAGTAACCCACTTATCACCTCTGACCTGGTGGCCAACGGAAGGCGCTGTCCTTAGTGACCTGGGCGACGACCGATCCGGTATTGAGTGAGTGGTTCTTTGCATCACACGGTGTGTTTTGGGCAAGAAAGACCTGGCGGAGCCCAATCCTCCAATCCTCTCCAGGCTGTTGGCCACAGCCGAAATCCACGAGTACAGTGTGGCTCGCCTTGGTCCCGAGCACGTGGTCGTTGAACCTATAGGAACGTGAAGTTCCCCCGCCCTGGCCGGTGACTTCTGTGTAGAAGGCTTTGGCCCAGTGAAGCCGTACTGACATCACCCCTGCTAGTAGCCTCTTACGACACGCCGGGAAACGCCTCGGTCGGCTTGAGTTAGATTCTGTATTGGCCAGCGCCTTGAGTCGCCAAGTACGGCGAAATATGTGCGCTATACAAATCCTCAATAATAATAATAATAATAATAATAATAATAATAATAATAATAATAATAATAATAATAATAATAATACTAATACTAATAATATTAATAATAATAATAATAATTATAGTTAATGGAGGGAGACTGTGATGCAATGCTAAATAATGTGTCTCACCAGGACATGTGCCCAAAAAGCACTGTTCAATGTCTTTGGGAGCACCTCCGCAATTGAATCCTCCATAGCGAGGTACAGGCTGGTCACACTGGCGAGTTCGGGATCTTACGCTCACTCCACAGCTGCGTGAACATTGACCCCAGTCCGACCACCCTCCCCATCCTCCGTTTTCTGAAACATCATCATCACCATCATCATATACAATATTAGCAAATTTTAATATCTACTATAATTGTGTCGTCTATATTACATATTTGCAAATGTGAAGAGAGAGAGAGAGAGAGAGAGAGAGAGAGAGAGAGAGAGAGAGAGAGAGAGAGAGAGAGAGAGAGAGAGAGAGAAAGAGAGAGAGAGAGAGAGAGAGAGAGAGAGAGAGAGAGAGACACATACACACACACACACATTCTTGTGTATCATGATGAGAACAATAATAATTATACATTATTGGCATCTTGGCGTGGGATAGGAGATTTGTCCAACGAGATATAATCAAAGTTTCCACAAACCGAAGGCTATGTATCGATTTCGTCAAATCAAAATATAAAACGGGAAATGTGCCAAAACAATAAATACACCAAAGCTGTTCATAGGCCTATGTCAAAGACCACTTCATGCAACACATTCCAAAGAATGCACCATAACAAAATAGTTCACGAATCGGACAAAACTGCAGCACATTTTAATTCTCAACAAACTTTCAAGTTTCATGACGTCACCCTTGTCATTATACAGGGTGTTCCAAAAGTCTTGGGCACATTTGAAGTCCCCATATCTAAATTACTATGAATGGTAGTAAGATAAAAGTTGTGCCATTTTAAAGCTAATTACATTAAGTTTTTTGTAAAGCTGTTGATTTTTTTATTTCTTTTCAGACCCATTAATGGCGTTCACTCAAACAGAAAATACTGGGACGCGTTTGGCAAGAATTTGACTATCGGCTTGATGTGTGTCGTGTTACCAATGGTGCTCACATTGAACATCTTTGAACATTCCATGTAAAAATTGAGATTACAAGCTTTCTGAATTTACCAGATGCGTTTTTATATCCTTAATAGTTTCGGAAATATTCAATGTCAAAATGTGCCCAAGACTTTTGGAACACCCTGTATAAACACTGAAGCATTTTGGCAGATAATAGAACGTCATATTATCGTAAAATAAAGTCGAATGTACAATATATGGAAAAAATTGGGCCTCATAGAATAAGGTGATGATGATGATGATGATGATGATGATGATGATGATGATGATGATGATGATGATGATGATGATGATGATGATGATGATAGTGAAGGCAGCATCTCAGAGTACACTGGCACAGCCACGTACTCCGTGTATGCAAGTCTGACATCATTCATGACAAATAAGTGAAGGAGTATATAAATAAACCAGAGGGGAGGTAACTTTTACGGTGTATGTTTCCCGTTCACCTTTCCCTTCCCACCTTTTTCCCTACCCAGTGTGGAGGACTGTCGGGTAGTAGCCAGCCGTGAACACCGATTCACTTGCTATCTTTAAACATCATATACTTCAAAATGTAGGAACGGACAAAATATTCAGAGACCTATCGTCATTATAATGAGATATATAAAACGTAAGCACGGTCCTACCAACTATTCAAACAACAAAGGCAAAGCCCCACACCAGCTCAATTCCAATGTGAGCAGCACTTTTAAGTGCCACAGCGTTTTGCTTGCTGCGGGCTATTTATAGCTTGCCTGGACACACCCTCCCTCCCCCTTCCTGTGAAAGGAAGTATCAGCAAAGCTATTTATAGCTAGCCTGGCTGACCTAACCTCAAAATCTGAAAAGCTTTGGTTGAGCCGCTGTGGCCCATATGACTCATGTGCTCCTATATTGTACATTTAAAAAAAGAGTTGCAAGAAAAACTGACACAAAACGCTTACATCAAAATGCAAATAAAGCCTTTGATCTTGCGATGACCTTGTCCTTAAGGTGACGTCAGTTAGTTAGTCATTGTTTAAAGAGCCCAATCAGGACCACAACTTGGTTGAAAGAAGACTCACCCCCGACCCGTATAAAAGATGTGCTGAAACAACCCTAATGATAACACTGACGGCACTTAACAAGCCTGTCACTTTACAATAAAAGCATCCCATGCATGGGATGCTTAGGATGTACTCTAATTTATCGAACCCCCGTTTACAAAAACAAAATAGAATATAAAAATCAATATAAAATATTAACAAAATACATACAAATAAATGCCTAAAATGCTAAATAATAATACAATCAAAAGCCTTAGTGACTATTTGGAAGAAAGCGTCCAATATCCCCAAGCTGACCCAACAGACCCCAAACACCGACAAGGAATTTTGGGAGAATTTTCTAGAAAAAAAGGGTAGGTGACTGGTCTAGTGAAGAAGATAGCAGATCGATAGAACAGATTAGGATCAAGAAAGAATAAATGAGAATGAAAGTAACAGTGGTAATTGAAAGCACTAAATTTAAACAAATTGGGGATACTATTTATACAGAAAACCCCGGCACCCCAACGGGGGCCTTGAGATGACCTTGACCTCTGGATCCAAATTACATTACATGATTATTGTTTTAGGTCCAGCGGACTAATGGGATTCTAATGGACATGCATATACTGTATGATCAAATAACTACAACAAAGGTTGTATAATGTTTAAAAACAAAACAAAAAAACAATGACCTTTACTTTCGATGACATTGACCTTAAGATGACCTCGACCATAACATTATCTCTGCTGCTCTTGTATGATCACATAACCCAATCCTATCTTATCCCGTAACTCGAAAGATGGGGCACTACAGATGATCGTTTAAAGAGCATACTCCATCTTTCTCTGTCCTCAGCAACACTCATGTCTTTGCTCCATGTCAAGCCAGTCCATTCTCAACAAAATTCAATCATCCTTGACAACACCCTCTTACTATCAGAATTCATCCGCAAAACCTGTCAAAAATGCAACTTTCAGCTCCGTAGAATAGGTTTTAACCGCAAGCATCTGACCACTGACATTACAGCCAGACTAATGTCCTATCTTGTCTTGTCACTCATAGAATACTGAAATTCTCTTCTAGCTGGACTCCCTTCCTTTTCTGTTCATCTGCTCCAACGCGTTCAGAACTCAGCTGCTCGTCTGGATCTCAAAATGAAAAAAATTCTGATCATATCACACCTCTCCTACATTCTCTCCAATGGCTTCCTATATTTCAGAGGATTACCTACAAAATCTTTACTTTCTATTACAAGTGCGTCTATGGATTAGCCCTTCCTACTTCACCCAGAACATTCACTTCTACAACCCATCTAGAAATCATAGTTCTTCCTCTGACACCCTCATGCTACAAATACCCCGCTACAAACTCTTCTTTGCAGATTGCCAATCCTTCTCCGCGCTTGGTCCTTCAACTTGGAACTCTCTACCTCTCTCCCTTCGCAGCTCTCCGAACATATAGCCACTTTCAAGTCCAACTTGAAAACCTCATCTCTTCCTTAAAAATGTCTGATACTGCCTCTCATAACCAGCATCATTCCTTCTCTTCTGATTCAGGCCACCAACGACACACCCTCAGCCACCCCCCCCCCCCCCACTCCTTAGCTGCTCTCCTCCTCCTCCTCCTCCTCCTCCTCCCTTCCTCGTCTTTTATAGCTCTTTTGTCAATATTTTTTATGTTTGTATTATGTCATTACATCATTTATTACTGTCTCGGTTTTGTTTCACTTCATTTCGTATGTGTTTCAATGCTAACGTTAAGTATCAATGCGTGAGAACTGCGCTTTGAACTGATGTCATTAAGAAAAAGCGCTATATAACTACCTTTATTATTATTATGATTATTATGATTATTATGATTATTATTATTATTATTATTATTATTATTATTATTATTATTATTATTTGTTAAGGTCATTTCAAAGTACCCACATGAATCGACTTTGGGCAGCTCGAGTGACCTTGACCTTAAAGCGAGGTTGACCCAATGTGCATGGTCTGTGTCTCATTGATATCTATCATGCCTCAAACAATCACTAGTTCAATACCGATAACTTAAAGAAAGGTAAAATTTTGTTGTAATCCTTTGTTCGCATCGAAACTGTGTTTCGCCAGTCAATTAAGGGGCGTCGTATTCATTTATCTCCTGCATTGTCTTTTCTTTTAATGTTTTCTCGCTCAACCTGACAGTAACCATAATGATCAAACACAGTTTAACTTCAAACGCACAACTTACATTAATTTGTTTGCAAACAAACACGCATGAGGTTAATAGATACTGTTTCCAATGCAAAGTTACGTTGTGCCTCACCAGGACAGCTGTTCTTAGAGCAAATTCCAGTGGCTGTGGCTTCACCTTTACAGCTGGAGCCTCCGTTGCTAGGGACAGGGCTGTCACACACACGAGTTCGGTTTTGTGTGCCAGATCCACAGCTAACGGAACATGGACTCCAGTTCAACCAGCCTCCCCATCCTCCGTTCACTGAAACATCATCGTTATCGTAGTCATCGTCATCAATGTCGTTGTCGGCCTTTTCCTTTGTCCTCCCTATCGGTCACCCTTATCATAATGATGTGTGTGTGTGTGTGTGTGTGTGTGTGGGTGGGTGTGGGTGTGTGGGTGTGTGTGTGTGTGTGTGTGTGTGTGTGTGTGTGTGTGTGTGTGTTTGAGTTACAGTAGTTAACGGAGGACTTGCATACACCTTTCATTTGTTAGGAGTCCGATACACACAAGCACACACACCACAATAAATGTTTTCATGTATGGATATAAATCTAAATCGATACATTTGGGGACCCTGACGCGTAACAAACGCACAGTGTAGCCTTACTAGTGAGAAGTCAGGGCTGATGATTTGTTCATGGCGTCAGTAGTGGCAGGGCTAAGACAACTGCCAATCAACGTTTCTATGGAGCGCAAAAAACATCAAATACGCAAAAATGCATACGCAATTGCACGCCCATCTAGTAGCTGACTGCTCAAAAACTTACACGTCAAACAGAGCAAATATAAATGCACATGCAATTGCACGTGCATTTACCTACGAATCACATTAAAACTAGGAATAACAGATAACAGACTTTGTTCGCCAAGTGACATATTTACAAAAGCACCTGGAACATACTGTGATGTTGGTAAAACATTTATATAATAATTTCGCTGTTACTGACTTATATCTCATCATACCCTGCGCCACCCACTCACTCTTTTCCCTCTTCTCCCTACCTTTCTGTTACACAACACAACCTACATCAACCACCCCCACATACACACACATTGATTGATTGATTGTTGCTTTAGGTCCAGCGGACTCTTCCGAGCCAAATCAGGACCGGACAACCCCCGATCCGCATAAAAGATCTGCTGAAACAACCCTAGTGGGAAAATTGAATGCCCTCCACCGGCCAGTCACTTTACAATAAAGACATCCCACGCAGGGGACGGCTGAGGCTTTACCCCAACTACTCGAACCCCAGGTTACAAAAACAAAATAGAATACAAACATCATTATAAATTATCAACAAAACATATAAAATGCCTATATTGCTAAATAATAACATCATAGGAAGCCCTAGTGACCACCCGGCAGAAAGCGTCCAACACTCCCAAGCTGATCCAACAGGCCTCATACACAAGCAAGGAGTCTTGTCCAGGAAGAGTTTTCAAGAAAAAAGGTAGGTCATTGATCTAGCGAAGAAGAAGATAGTATAGCAGAGTGATAGGACAGAGCAGGAATTGGAAAGAGTAAATGAGGAAGACAGCGACAGTGGGAATTTAAAGCACTAAATTTCCAGAAAGTGGGGACACTATTTATACTGAAACCCCCGGCACTCCAACGGGGGTACTGTTGCCGCAGTGAATCGGTCATTCCTATAAAGGAAAGACAGGTTTTCAACTGGGGCTTTCACTTTTCCCTTCATAGGTTAGAACAATCTACAGTGGCAAGATTGCTCATGACCCCAAGGGGTTACACACACATAAAGATACACACATCAAAATACATATACTATATACACACTTAACACAGACGGTTACAGTTGTTCAATACAATAGTTAAGCCATGTAAGACAACATTAGATTACATTTTCCAAAAAATCAATTTAGGGTAAGACACAATAATTAAAGATGACTTTACAATATGACATACGTTTAATATAGAAGTTTAATACCGTTGGCAAAATATATTGCTACCTTTTCTATGTCCGCAGCTTCTCCCACCCAACCAATGTATTGCACAATCATATACCTAGTTAACAAACTATCAATATTGTGCATTACAGGTTGAAGGATACTGTTGCAACTGAAAGGAGGAGGAGGAAAACGATGCTTAACGTCCTATTGCATCAGCGTTAAGGACGATCACCACGTCGCCACCCTGACAACAATGATCATCATCATCATATCAAGACAAAGAACAGTCCAATAAGATATTATGAAGGTGCGAAATGTCCGGAAATTTGTATGAAAATAATTTAATATAAATTGACAAATAATGTACAATGTAACTCTTGCCACCCACACCATCCCCTGTCTCCAACACCAAAATTTAATATTATAATAATTTATATTTAATATTCTGTCTTTACTTGGTGTTCTATAGAAAACAACAAGTGTACATCACCAAATGTTTTTATTCGCAGTAGCTGTGAAAACTTAGAATATCGTAGCGATGAAAATCATAGCGATTAAAACTGGAAAAGAAACCAAACAAAGCTGTAGTGAAGATCTAGGCCTAAAGAGTTCTAGATGACGAGAGAATGAGATTTGGCTGTTCAGCGCCAACCCATCAGGATTCATAATATTTTATCATTAAAAGTGCCTTTTTAGTGCACCTTCTTAATAATGAAAAGAGAAGAACAAAATGGTGGAATTTAACTATTATATTTAATATAAATAATTTATAATAATCAAACCTTCCCTTCCCTAACGTCTTCTTATATCTTAAAATAAGTTAGAAAATAACTGCAATGATTTAGCATTATTTACTGTCGATTCTCTATGAAGCTCAATCGTGATGCCATCTGTCCCATTCTCAGCTTTCCTCCTGGATCCATGAAGGTCATTGGCAGGTATTGTTCTAAAATCTAACCACAAAGCAACCTTATTTACAAAATAATGGAGGTCTTTAGAAATTAAATCAACTGTATCAGTCCGTAAACGACTCCTACCTAAAATCTTCCTAATCTTGTCAAACTGCTGAAACCCCAGCAGTCTGGAAAATAATCACAATGACGTTGAAATCGTGGCTAATACTCTTCCTCATGTGACTGCTTCACAAGAAAGGCTAGCTCGCGGGACCACGATAGTAGCAGCGGGAAGAATTCACTAAATATGATTTGGAGCGTGTTATAGGACAGACCATCAGACGTGACCATGACGGATTTTTATCCTTAAACTGGTGAGGAAACGTGCACTATCGGAAGTGCCGCCATTTCAGAGGTGTGTACTCGATAAACACGGTTTGATTGGTCCACAGGCTGTGAAGCTTTGTCTTTCGTAGGCCTCAATTACATACTACACATACAAGGTGTTTTACTCCCTCACTTCCGTTTGAGCGACTGACCTCTAAAAATCGCCTTTCCTACCTTTTGTGTCCACCTCAAACTCAAACTGAGGGTGCCGACGAATCACAAACACTCACAGCAACACATTCGTATCTCTTCAAACGAATTCAGCTTCAAATTCACTGCGAATTTGTTCCAAAACAGTCACAAAAGCTGGTCCCAATTTTGACACCACGCCGCTAGTCGCTCTGGGTGCATACCCGCTGTCATTGGTCGCCTAAAAATACACTCTATTAGGCTTAGTGAAGGACTGGAAAGTCGCCAACAATCAATTGTTGATATTGCTAGCGGCGTTGTGTCAAAATTCGGACCAGCTTTTGTGACTGTGTTTTGGAACAAATTTGCAGTGAATTTGGAGCTGAATTCGTTTGATGTAATACAAATGTGTTGCTATGAGTGTTTGTGATTCGTGGGCATCCTCCGTTTGAGTTTGAAGTGGACACAAAAGATAGGAAAAGCGTGTTTTTTGGGTCAGTCGCTGAAAGGGAAGCCAGTGAGTGTTGGACCTTGTATACTACATATGTAGGACGCCTACGAGTTTACATGGCGGAAAGAAAATACTTCATAGCCTGTGATTGGTCACTCTGTCAGCTGACTCTACAGGGAAAAGCCGAAATTCTGGGGGTAATATTAGGGGCATGTACGTCGATTCGCTCATCGTTTTGCGCATTCATAATTGTATTATTACGCAAAGATACGGACCAAAAATTTTAACGGCAAATTTGGATATTTAGCGTTAGGATTACAGTTAGTTAGAATTTGGATTTCAGGTTATGGTTTTGGCTAGTGTTAGGATTAACTGTAACTCCAGGCCTAGACTAGATATATTTTCACCAGCAGAATATCGTTATTTTTACCTTTGAATAGCTGAAAGATTAAATCTGCCAGAAATAAAACACACAATTCAACTAAGCATAGAAGTTGGGGAGTCAAAGGTTATAGGGTTCATATGGGAATAATAACATTCCGTGCTCTCCACTCATTATGGACCACTTATTGCATGCAACATATTAGTTTTACCACGTTTAAAATACAAATGTAGAGGAGAAAAAAATCAATAAGAATATTTAGTTTTTAGTAACAATATTTTATTATAGTAGCAGTAATCATGCACATAAACTCTATTTCCTCAAAATAATATAAACAGAGGAGGAAAATAAATATCAAGCTAATTTCATTCTGATCAACCGCTTTCCAAATGTCATCACACAATGACGTCCATTTTGTCCCCTCCTCCTCCCCTCCCCCCCCCCCCACAATGACGTCATTCGAAGTCTCTGGCGTAAGTATAGGGCAGCCTTGTTAGAGGACTTCAGAGTTATTGATTGTAATGACCTTGACCTTGGGATGACATTAAGCTTCACCTTTGATGCTCATTGTATGATTAAAAACATTAAAAAAAACAATGTTGTTGCATACTTTGTGTCAAATATGGAGCCATCCTCTAGTACAATTACCTACTTTTTATGTTTTTGTAAGGCCTAAAACGGCCTTGACCTTCAAGATCAATAAAAAAAACCGGAGCATATATGAAAGATCGATCTAACATAATTATCTAAATACAACAACTTTGGATTTTATATCGTTCATTATTTAGGATCACGGTCACATGAAAATACCCATATAAACTGATTTTGAACAGCTCGACCTTGATCTTGGAACGCGCATGACCAAATTTGCATGGTAAGTGTGTTTTAATGATTTGATTCGTGCATCAAAGAATCAAAAGTTCAATAGAAAAAAAAGTTACATTTTGTGAAACATGTTCATTTTTTAAAACTAACATTTGTTGACCCAGTGACCTTGACCTTCAAGTGAAGTCATTAATTCATTGATCATTTTCAAAGGTTCATTTATATACACCATCTTACCAAATTGGATTGCTATAGCTGAAATAGGTTGCGAGATAATAAGCCACTTGCAAGCTTTGCACAAGCGGATGGCGGAAAGGCGGGCGGATGGCGGAAATATATGAAAATGTGTGCGTAGGTGTGTGTTCGGGCATTAAATAGCATAGACCCAACGTTTCCCGGCGTGTCGTAAGAGGCGACTAACAGGGGTGATGTTAGCACGGCATCACTGGGCGAAAGTCTTCTACACAGAAGTCACCGGCCAGGGCGGAGGAACCTCACGTTACTACAGGTTCAACGACCACGTGCTTAGGGCCAAGGCGAGCCACACTGTATTCGTGGATTTCGGCTGTAGAGCCTGGAGAGGATTGGGCACCGCCAGGTCTTTTTTGCCCAAGACACACTACATGATGACACAATCCACTAATTCCATACAGGATCGGTCGTCGCCCGGCACAAGGACCGCGCCTTCCGTTGGCCGCCAAGACGGAGGTGTTAAGTATGCTACTGATGGACAATTTAGCAAGATCCGCACGAGAAACAACATCGTCATAGGAACCTGGAATGTCAGGACCCTAACTGCGGAAGGAAAATTAGAAGAACTGGCCCACGAGTTGGACCACTATCGATGGAACGTTCTAGGCATCGGCGAACTGCGCTGGAAAGGCCTAGGTGAAACAACGACCGACAAAGGCCACAAGCTCTATTTCAGCGGTAGAGATGACAGGTACGAACGTGGCGTTGGATTCTTGGTCCACAAGAACATTCTAGCCACTGTCATGGGTTGCCGCCCAGTCTCCAGTAGACTCATTACCATCCGCCTGAGAGCAGCCCCTTTCAACATCACCATCATCCAGGCCTATGCCCCAACATCAGACTATGACGACAGCGAAGTGGAAAATTTTTATGAAAACCTACAGGCGGTCCTTGACCAAGTGCCGAAAAAGGACATAGTCATAGTGCAAGGCGACTGGAATGCCAAGGTTGGCCAAGATGCGCACCACAACTGGGGAGACACATGTGGACCCCACTGCAACAATGAGACAAATGACAGGGGTCTGAGACTCTTGGAGTTTGCCAGATACAACAATCTGGTACTGGCAAACACGCTTGGTCTCCACAAAAACTCCAGACGATGGACATGGCACAGTCACGGCGGGGAGCATCATAACCAGATCGACTACATCATGGTCAAGAAACGCTTCAGATCAAGCATCAACATTGGCAGGACACGCACTTTTCCAGGAGCAGACATCGGAAGTGACCACGATCTCGTGATGATGTCTTTCCGGCTCCACTTGAAGAGAGTAAATACAGCAAAGTGCACTAGACTGAAGTTCGACCTGGACAAACTGCAAGACCCGGAGGTGGCAGAACTATTTCAGGCCACAATTGGAGGGAAATTTGCACCACTTCTTATTTTGGGGACTGGTGAAGTAGATGTCAACACCATGACCACCACCTTCAACTCAGCTGTGACAGATGCCGCCACTGAGATTCTTGGCAAGCACCGACCAAAGAAGAAGCCGTGGATCACACCTGGCGCCGTGTGCATGAAGAATCTTAAAGGGCAACTTAAGCTTAAGTTCGCTTACTCAAGCACACGGAGAGTTCAAACTTAAGCTTGAGTAAGCGAACTTAAGCTTAAGTTGCCCTTTAAGATTCTTCATGCACACGGGCACTGAACTTTTGGATCTGTGTGATAAACGAAGAGAGATAAAAAAGAAAAAGAACACCTCACAGGGAGCTGACGTCTACCGAAAAATCAACAATGACATCCGAAAAGGCAGGCGCACAGCAAAGGAGAACTGGATAGAATATCAATGCCAGGAAATAGAGAACAGTCTGAACAAGAACAACAGCAAGAAGGCCTACCAGACTGTGAAGCGGCTGACAAGTGTCAAACAGCCCAAAGTCTCCACGATCCAAAGCAAGCCTGGCATATGCCTTACAGAAGAACAAGAAGTCTTGGACAGATGGACAGAGTACTGCTCTGACCTTTACAACCATACACCAAATGGAGACCCATCAGTTCTAGCATGTCCCGAGAACAGAGAAGAAGAAGAAATTCTCCCAATTCTCCGGGAAGAAGTTGAGGCAGCAGTGCAATCGCTAAAGAAAGGGAAGTCAGCGGGAGTGGACAACATACCCGCGGAACTGCTACAAGCAGGTGGAGTGAATTCATAGACATAGACTGACATTGCTGCAAGCGTTTGAATCAAACACCAACACGAGTGAGGTTCACTGAGACTGTGATGCAATGCTAATTACTGTGGCTCACCAGGACAAACGCCCATAGAATGCCGTTCAATCTCTTTGGGATGCCCTGCACAGCTGGCGCCTCCGTTGCTAGGGACAGGGTTGTCGCACACGCGAGTTCGTGTTTTTATGCCCTCACCACAGTGCTGTAAATTTGAAATCCAGTCCGACCAACGTCCCCATCCTCCGTTCACTGAAACATGATCATCATTAACATTGCAGTCATCGTGAACTAACGTCGTTGTCGTCAATGTCCCACTCTTTCTTTCTCCTCTCTTATCAGTCATCATAATAATCATTATCACCATCATCAATAAGCTGATCGTCATAATTTAGATCACTATCAAGGTTTTGGATGTGTTTGGTTTACCTCAAGTCCAATGAATATTACCATTTTGGTGTAGCGAGTGACATTGCAAAGTATCACATTTTGTTAACGCAGTTAATCGTTATTATATTACGCTTTTCCAGCTCAAGAGCTGCTCAAGGCGCTGGACGATACAGGATCTAACCAAAGCCGCGTGAGACGCCCATTTGCAGTCTTTGGGCACATCGTCTGACGCCAAGACAACTCAGTACTATCCTGGGCGACCGCGTATTTGTTAGTCATTGTTTATAGTGTCCAGCGGACTGCAAAGAGCCGAATCAGGACCACAACTTGGTTGAAAGAGGACTCATCCCTGATCCGTATAACAAATCTGCTGAAACAACCCTAATGGTAACACTGAAGGCATTCTACCAGCCGGTCACTTTACAATAAAGGCATCCCATGCAGGGCATGCTAAAGCGGTACTCTAAGTTATCGAACTCCCGTTTACAAAAACAAAATAGAATATAAACATCATTATAAAGTATTAACAAAAAATCTACATAGAAAATGCCTAAAGTGCTAAAAAATAATACCATAGAAAGTCCTACTGACCCTTTGGGCAGAAAGCGTCCTACATCCCCAAGCTGACCCAACAGACCCCATACACAGACGCAGATTTTTGGGAGAGTTCTAAAGAGTGACTGAATTGTATGAGTGCCGTACTGTGCGAAAGGCAAGAAAGGTTGCGAGAGACACCACACACGTCCTGCAAAGCATTACTTCTACCATCTGCTCGCTGTTTTCGTGTGCCTAATAAAGCCGCCATTGTGGACAGAGATAAGCTGATCCAGTTCCAGGAAGCTGATTGTACTTAAAACATGTACAGGAACCGCCAAGACCACGTGACCAAAGGCAAGGGCACTGTCTATTTCGAGGTGAAAGCCAATATACAGAATCTTCCAGCACCCGAGGGTCAACGGAGGTAAACCACTACGTCAAGTCTTGGTACAGTTACCCCTAAGGCGTCAAGTAATGGAAGTAGCTCACGACTCTATCATGGGAGAATAAAGTTGGAAAACTTTATATGACGACTCCTGCCTTGTTGCTGAGCGAACAGGCTGCGTTGATAAACGAATTGGAGTTACACTTATCAAGATTGAAGCATCGGAGCTGAATCCAAAATTCATAAAAACAAACCAACGTGTAACACTCACCAGGACATTTACTAAGAACGCACGCTGTGCTCTCGTTGTTAGCACCCCTACAGCTTGATCCTCCGTTGCTAGGGAAAGGATTGTCACACACGCGATTTCGGATTCTCACGCTGTCTCCACAGCTGTGTAAACAATGACCCCAGCCTGACCAGTCTCCCCATCCCCCGTGCACTGAAAAATACAAAATGATTTACTGTCCTTATTTACGCAAGACAATTTGACATGTTGACTTGGGAACATATAAAACATTACCTATGAGAAAGACAATTAGAAGGACAAATTCCAAATGACTAACATGCCGTTTGGAGAAATTGTTCTCAATATTCTATATGAAAATGACTGCCCACAATGGATTACGTTTTTAACAAGATGGCAAGCCATTGAAATGTATTACCAGACGATAGCCAATAAATTCAGCATTTCTAAACGTGTTAATTTTGTTGGTGGTTTTGTGACTTGGCTTTATCCTGAAAAAAATTAGAAACCAGTTTTGGACTCTAACGGATGCACATCTCTCTCTCTCTCTCTCCCTCTACCTCTCTCCCTTAGTTTGCGTTGAGAGTGTCTTCATCAATAATGATGTCATGACTAGCTGACTTTTGTGTCCAGTTGCCAACCTATTATGGCATCATACATTCTTGGGATAATTAGCATGACATAGCTTCACCTTGTTTACTTTCGGGCTTCACACGTGTTCTTTCACGTGTGGGATCTGTCGTAAAACGTTTATTTCACTTGTACTAATGAACAAATGAAGATGTGACGCTTGGCATAAATGTTTGCTCGTCAGGCAGCATGTTTTAAACTTGAATGTCCCTCTTTATGTACCTTCATCACATTCTCCAAATCATGCCCCCAAAGTCAAAAACCAAAAAATGCTACGCTGTCTCTGCTGGACGAAAAATAGTAAATGTTAGACAGTGGAATTTATTTATTTATTTATTTATTGTTGCTTTAGGTCCAGCGGACTCTTCCGAGCCAAATCAGGACCGGACAACCCCCGATCCGCATAAAAGATCTGCTGAAACAACCCCAGTGGGAAAATTGAATGCCCTCCACCGGCCAGTCACTTTACAATAAAGACATCCCACGCG
Organism: Oncomelania hupensis; assembly: GCA_036898135.1. Taxonomy (NCBI): domain Eukaryota; kingdom Metazoa; phylum Mollusca; class Gastropoda; order Littorinimorpha; family Pomatiopsidae; genus Oncomelania; species Oncomelania hupensis. Next base: position 8,016,964 of record CM072517.1, read on the forward strand.
GGGGACGGCTGAGGGTTGACCTCAACTACGCGAACACCCCGGTTACAAAAACAAAATAGAATACAAACATCATTATAAATCATCAATGAAACACATACATATAAAATGCCTATAGTGCTAAATAGTACAATCATAGGAAGCCCTAGTGACCACCCGGCAGAAAGCGTCCAACACTCCCAAGCTGATCCAACAGACCTCATACACAAACAAGGAGTCTTGTCCAGGAAGAGTTTTCAAGAAAAAAGGTAGGTCATTGATCTAGCGAAGAAGAAGATAGTATAGCAGAGTGAAGGACAGAGCAGGAATAGGAAAGAGTAAATGAGGAAGACAGCGACAGTGGGAATTTAAAGCACTAAATTTCCATAAAGTGGGGATACTATTTATACTGAAAACCCCCGGCACTCCAACGGGGGTACTGTTGCCGCAGTGAATCTGTCTTGCCTATAAAGGAAAGACAGGTTTTCAACTGTGGCTTTCACTGTTCCCTTTATAGGTTTGAACAATCTACAGTGGCAAGATTGCTCATGACCCCAAGGGGTTAGACAGTGGAAAGGTTGCCATATGTCCATAGATCGTTACAGAGGGACTGGGTTCAAATCTTGTTTAGAAAAACACCAAATAGCAATGGCATTCAGGGTATATCTAAATCAAGTTATTATCGGTGATGATGAAAAAGTTATTGATAGGAATATTGCGGAAGAAACAGTTTCCAAAACAAAATACTATGAGCAGTCTTCCAGTCCTAAATAAAACCTCACAATAGTTCAACGCAGCAATTGAGTCAGGGCTAATAACTGATCCTGCTAGGGAAAGCAACTATAAAAGGTGTCTATCATATCGTTTTCTCAAAAAACACAACGAAACATCACACACTGCACATCGTCAGCATCAGTTTCGTAAAGATAACTGCCGCTCCCAAGATGAGTCCTCTTCAAGTCAAATGTTTGGAAAGAATAAAATGCATCTAGGCCTACTTGTCTCTGAGGTTGTCCATCATGAGCTGTTGCAAAATGCAGAAAAACGGTGCCGTGAAATGTCTTCTGTTTGGCTACTGATAGTACTACTATCAAAAGACACATTAAAAATGAAGTAAAGGTGTCTTTTTCATATTATTTTGCAACTCTGAAAGAAGAAACTGAACAACTCAAGAATACTGTGCTCTCTGCAAATGCTGAAATTCACAAATTATTATCTCCTGTTGGTGATTAAAAAAACAGCTTCGTGAAGTGGTCATCGTCAAAACTCAAAGTCTGGAGGTTCTGGCTCCCGGGAACAAATACAGCACCGATAATATAAGGAATAAGACTAAGAATGAGGATCCTGGCTTAAAACGTCCCAGCTCTTTTATAACCTTCATCTATGTTACCCTGCACCATGGTCCAATCATATGTTCTCAGCGGTCATTGCCTACTCTACAAAAAGCAAACTACCGAGTCTTTGTCACCGACCATTGTTTTGAGGGGTGCATCTATCTGTTACTTGCATGATGCAAGCTCTTCCTTAATGCGGAAAAGACTTATTGGCACCGTAGATACCTCTGCTGCGCATTCCTTAGTTTTTCCGGTACCATCCGCGTCAGCCAGTGGTAAACACTGAGTTTAAACTCGTGGTACTAAGTACAAATACAGTTCTGTTACTTTGTCTGCTAATACTAAGTCGACCAATGCCGAGCTCAGCATTTTTGTGACCAACAGCCAAAGGTTTTACTATCATGCATTAACAAAAGTGCCCTTAACAATGTTGCGGTCTGGTGCAGTGAATCCGGCTAAATCAAAAGCGATGTTAATAAAAATTTAAAAAAACGAGACAAAAGCACCAGCGAGTTCCGCTTTCTCTTGATTTAGTTGTGAATGAAAACAATATCAAACACGTTGAAAGTCATAAACAACAAAGTCAGTTGGCATTCATATACTGAAATCTTTGTAAAAGTCTTAACAAAATTATTTATGTTGTATAAGCTTCAATCTATCACATCACCAGATGCAAAAAAAAAAACTGCATGATCAAATAAACCGCAGCACAAGTTCTATTGTGTAAAAAATACCGGCGGCCTTGGGATGACCATGACCTTAAGATGATCTTGACCTTCATATGACCCCAGGGGTCATTTATGATCAAATAAACCAATGATGAGGCACAACGTGGGTCAAACAGAGAACCATTCCACTGTACAATAACACGTTTTTACACTTTTCGTAAGGACTATAATGATTCTGACCTTTCAGGCTCGTACTAACTCGTTTTAGGCTAACTGTAGTACTTTATAAACCCAAAACAATAATATCAGTTAATAAGACATTTTAATTAGCCGAATTATATGTCACTACGTCATTAACATAATTATAATTTTCATTGTGAAAGAGCTAGCAAAACTGGCACAAAGCAAATATTGTAAAAGGGCAGATTTTAGGGAAAAGGTCTATACATTTTCGTTTACAGTACTTTACAGCTAGTGTTTCTGTTTGTATCTTTCTTGGAAAAATATCCAATGATAAATTTATTATAAACGAAGATGGGGGAGGCAAGTGCTTCGTTTGCGGTGCATGAGGGGCGTGAGTTGCTTGGCAGACTGGAGAAACACAATTATACAAATAATTCCTCCAGGTGTGAAACGACCGGAAATTCGAGAGTTCAAAAAGAACATAAAGTAGATACAAGCAATATTGAACAGATGTTTTAAAAATGGTGAACAGTGTACAAACACGCAAATTTTTGTTGCCGCATTTTAAATTTGGTTTATAGTTATAAAAGTATCAAGATTTAGAACAAAGAAAATTTGAAGACTTTGTTAAAAACCATTTATCCTTAAGTATAACTTATGCCAATGGACTCGAGCGAGTTGCTTTTGTGTTTTCAACTTATACAAGATTATAAAAACTGTTGTACATAGCTATGAAAATAGCTGAAAAAATAAAAAAGGCTATGTTTTCTTATCCAGCACGAGCCAAGACTTGGATGAATTAAGGTGAGCCAAGACTTGGATGAATTAAGGTGAGTGTGTTGTTGTATTTTATCTTAGGCGAGGGTGGTGGGCTTTTAGTTAGCACATTCATGGTTCTGACTAGACCTGAACATTAAAAAAACACTTCTGTGTAATTTTATTATTTCCTGTGACGCATTTCTTTTGTTCACTTAAACAGGGAGCTTAGTATCAAGTTGCCTGCCTCGCCACATTTGTGCCAGGTACCAGGCACGGAGTGAAGCCA